>BEXV01001810.1:47932-62403 GCA_003118195.1 Hemicentrotus pulcherrimus
TTTTCTTTAAAAGATTTACAGGACAATTCAATTTCAATTCAATTTTATTTTTCCATCAAAAACATAATAATTACATATTAAATACATTTAAAAAAAAAAAATTGGAAGGACCCCTACAAAAGCCAAGCTTATAAGGAAAGGGCCCTGTACAAATTTAAAGAAATATAGGTAATTGTTACCATGGTATGAAAAGAATTTGTATTCTTTTTGAAAATAGACATAAATTAATCTTTATATATTTAGGGATGTTTTTTCCTCACAATTGTACGAACAACTCAACTACCACTTTCACTATTATATAACTTCATAATGTGAAACGGTACCTTTAAGGTAAACCATAGCATAAAAACAAAAAAGATGTGTGTATAATGAACTTAACATTCTGTGATAACACAGCTACATTTTTCATCTCAATTTTCCATCCTTCCCTTACATGTACATGTAAGAAAGGAGAAAAAAAGTCAATAAGAAAGTAATTGAGAGAAGAAAAAAAAAGACACAGAAATTGGGTGTAAACAACCTTTAATATATCCTTCATCTAGCCATCTGGCAAGGTACTAAAGGCCAGCATAATTAAGAAAGATTTCAAGGATAAGATGTTTGAAGCGCATTGCACTTTTTTAAGAGGGTTGCCGATTTGTGATAACTGAAGATTCTGTACAACAGGAATAATAATAATAATAATGAAAACGGTGTTTATAAAGCACTTACCACAAGAAAGAAGGAAGAAGTGATTTTCACACTACAGTCCATTTGTAACATTAACATAGACTTCTGTGGCAATCCCACGCAAGGTTATACAATTCCTGTATTGAAGATGATAACATAGTACTTCCTGCATTTTCTATTTGTTTATTTATATATCAGGACATGCATAACCTGAATTCCATAATTGCTTACAAAGTCTTTGGTTACTGGCATACAAACAAACAAACAAAAACAGCACTAACAACAACATTATACATCGTATTACATATTTTTTTTAAGCATAACAAGTCAATAGCAATAATAACATTACTTCAAAATACAAGGATATAAACAATGTTTCTTCTTTTGTTTAAAATTGAAAATCTCTCTCACATTTCCCTTTGGTAAACAATTTCAAATTAAAAAAAGGAAAGTGCATAGAGAATTTTACAAATTATTATATCCAATATAACCACTTTTCCTTATTAACATTGTTCAAATTAATAGACTTTGAAAGAAAAAAAAACGTTTGGAGCAGTCGAGCACCATACATATAAAATTTACCATGGCATCTGTGTAACTCCAATGGTATATCACATTTTATTTTTGTGGTCCATACTTAACAGGCATTAACTTTGAACAACAATACACTGTAATCTCATTTTGACAATGGAAATGCATATACACTGCCAGCAACAATCATTACCATACATCCACTTGAATTCTTAAAAATGCCAAATATATACCGAACACTTCTCAGATGAGCATTTCACAAAACTTTAAATAATAACAAGCTCATCGACATCCGATTAAAATGAGTATTAAATGCAATGGGGATGTTGGTGAACTTTATACTTATGATGGTTTTATGAAACGATGCCCTGACTTTTATCACAGTTTTGATTGAAGTATCTGAGGCAAGTACATGATGATAATGTATGAATAACTAAGTTGGGTTAGAAGGGGGAGGGAAGGGGTAAAAAATAAATTGTTACTCTCTATACAAAATTTCCATTCCAATTGTCATGTTTTAGTTTCAAGATAGCTGATGCCCTATCATTTATCCTGCATATTTGCAGTATTCTATGCTAATTTTCAAATGACTAGTGTGAAAAGATACATCACATTTATATTGCACAATGACACACATTGCCATCACAGTGGATGCTCTAAGCACCTATCAAGTGAGTATTATTACTATTGACCTGGGTTAAAGCCAAGTTGCCCTCGGGAACTGAAAGCATCCAAGTATCCTTCCCAGATACCCATTTAATACACCTGGGTAAGGTGTGGCAAATATATTTAGATAAATGTTGTAAGAAAGGGCATTAGTGTCGCGGGATCCGTGTGCTTGAACCACAAACCGTGTGATGTAACCACAAAACCATGATACCTCTACATTGCAAAGAAGACTTACACTTCACAAAGACGACCCAGAGAAGAAGCCACTTATTTAAAAAGAAGCCATATTTTAATTTCTAGAACATCAAACTTAAGTATCCAATATCTAAGGCTAATGATATACTATCATTAATAGACATGAAGCATTGCTTCTTCATCTCTTGAATCGAGGTAGTCTGTAGGCATTTACTTTTGTTTGTCAACACACAAAGTCCACTTATCATGAAACTGCTTATCCTCAATCTTCCTTGCATGCTTAATTAATGAATTTATTCCAGACAAATAGGATATTAATAGCAAAGTCTGATTACGTCATTCAAGAAAGAATTATCCTAGTATGTCGATAAATATATTATTTTGTTCTGCCATAAATGCATGATTTTAAGCATTAAATGCTTTTTTAAGAGAGATGTAATTGATGTTTTAGCTAGAAGTTGTGTAAAATTATCTTCCATCTACCATGATATAAACACAAATTGGCAAGATATATATTTTCCTGCTTTCATTAACATAATACAACCATGTATAGCTTTAATACTTATAAGTGTACAAGTATAAATGATTTTCCAAGAACTAGTATTATAATTTAGTTCTCCCTTTCCTTGGTCGGTAGTATAGGTACTTAC
The DNA here is from genome assembly GCA_003118195.1 of Hemicentrotus pulcherrimus. Lineage (NCBI taxonomy): Eukaryota > Metazoa > Echinodermata > Echinoidea > Camarodonta > Strongylocentrotidae > Hemicentrotus > Hemicentrotus pulcherrimus. Next base: position 50,647 of record BEXV01001810.1, read on the forward strand.
TGTTATTGAAAGTGTGGCAATGTCGAAGTATAATTTGTGTTTCAAATAGAGTATGAAATGGGTGTAATAGGTATACATCATATCCTTAAATTGCTTTTTAGTTTCTTGATATGGCCTCCATGAAGCACAATTACTATTATACTCTTTCAAAGATTGAAGATTAAATAATTGTATTTGCAATTTATCTGTATGAAAGCAATATATTAAGGCACATCAATGTGAATTGGTGAATTATGCAATCCCAAGTGTCAACAGTCTAGAAAGCATGTTGAAAAATACTAAGCTTTAGATTTAAGATCGACTATCCCCAGAGTCAGGACCCACCCCTCCCCCCATGAACTGGGACAAGTGCATGATTTTGACTTTCCCTAATTGCATTAAAGATAATATAGATAATTTATAGTTTTAAAATGTTGAAGAAAAAAATTTGGCAAGAAATGTTCAAATCAGACCCTTCATTACAAACCAAGCCTCTTCTGTAATTCTGAAAGACTATACTCATCTTCCCTCTTCTTTCACCATTTGTCACTCAAAAGGTAAGCTCAGTTTCGAACCTTCATACCAGGGTCTGTCACAGTAGGTTTGTAGACAGGAGGAGAAAGATACAGAGAGAGAGAGAGAGAGAGAGAGAGAGCTGACCACTAGATTAACTTACCTTACACGGATGAGAGTCTCTGATCATAAACAAAATGCAGTAGTACAAATATTTGTCTCATTTAAACGCTATGCTTTGATTACCGATAAACATGTATGTAGTTTACAAAACATATGGTATATTTTGATATTTGATGAAAGTACATTTATGCTATTACTCCATTTTCTGGGAAGTAGATAGCCTTTAGACATCCTCAAGATATTTGCCCTCTGCTACCTCACAAAATTATCCTGGCAACCAGAGTTTATGGCTAGCATGTTTACCCTGTAAGCGAAGTGAAAGGCGGTATATCACAATCTTATCTGTTGAGGGCCCCATCTTATAAAGAGTTACACATGATCCCAATCAATCGTAAGTCCTCAAATCAATCATAAGTTTACAGTCTCCTATCTGTACATAGTTGCGATTGATATCAACTCTTTATAAAATGGGGGCCTGGTTAGATTTGATCAAAGGTGCACGCTCATCATCATCATCTCCCTCTGGACGTGCAGCATCTTGAATGCTGCCTACGCCATTGGAACTAGCATCCCTCTCTTCTCTTATTAACCCTGATGACTTGTTGTTTTCATGGAAACACTGACATGGCAGGAAAGAGAGGTCAAAGAGGTTGTTGTAGAGGGCAGTACCGATTAGCAGGAACATGAAACCATCAACTGTGAAAAAAGAAAATTATGAACAACAATTAGTAATGATTACACTGTGCCTTTTCATAAATAAAATTTCACCTAAAGAATAGACATGAGATTTAAGTTTAAAACAGTGAATAGAAATCTCAAATCAAAGTTTGTGTTTGGAAGACTTGCACATTTCTATAAAAGGTAAGGTTTGTGATAATTTCCCATCACCGGAACTACTTGTTTCATATTTCATTACAGACCTTGAGTTAACCTTGTAGTGGATGTGTAAAGGATGTTGGTTAAAGATAAAGACCAGTTATGGTCATGCGATTGCATTGTGAAAGAAATGTTGTGGAATCGATCAGAAAAGGTTGATCATCTAGCATCTAGCATCTGCAAGGTTCTGGAATCATCAAAATGATAAGAAATTTGGCCAATTCTTCGTAAAGTTACAAGCACTATACACAGAAAGATGTATATGGGACTACCCTATATCTCTCACAGACCATGAGAGAAAAAAATTGACCAAATATATGAATTAGTAGGCGGTTTCCCAGCAAATTTTTTATCATCATGTATTACCGTAGTCAAAACATATTCTTTCACAGGATTGGTAATGAGAGCTTCGATTTCATTTTTTGAAATTGGGGCGTTTCCAATACTGGTCTTTACCTTTATAAGGATTGATTTTGGTAGAAACTGTAAATCACATATTTTCCATACAACCCACCTTGGTGCATCTCACACTTAGTATGCAACAGGTTAATTTTGTCACTGGTTTTGTAAACAAGCTTTCAATATGTGCTCAATCAAGCATTCACCCATTCAACAAACCAGCCAAAAAATTAACATTTGCTTACCACACGCATCGATCAAGTGAACATTGTAGAAATGCACTTACTTTTAAGTATGCCATACGTAACATCAAATGGTTCGCCAAACGAGGGATCAAAGGCGTAGTATATAACAAGTCCTACTATCCACACTACAATGGTCCTGCAAGCATCAATCAGGGTTCGATGGACAGCTGTGTGAAGGTGTGTAGAATGACGAAATTTAATTAAAGAATTGCAATTAAAAAATACTTGTCAAAATTGTATTCAATGCTATAGCACTGTTCATTTAGTATACAAATTAAAGAAAAGAAATAAACAAAAAACTTTTCCCACATGTACAAAATGCAGATGTCAGTTAGACCACCATAAGACTATCGCTCCTTACAATCACTGGAGCACTAGCAGCTTAGTAACTTGCCACTTCCTGTATTCACCTTCTATCTTAATACTATGTCCAACAATCAGTAATCTGCACTCCATGTCCAGCTAACCAATTGACTACTGAATTGCTGCAGTATCATTAACTTCAGACAAGATCCAACCAGTTCCAACTAGTTCTAACCAGTTCCAACCAGTTCCCATAAGCATTGTGTTAAACAGACCTAGTGGTTATACACACATTTCTCCCAACATACCTCTTCAGATAGCATGACAAGTGCAAGAACCAAGAAATTGCTCATCACTTAAACTTTCCCCCGACCAAATCTGATAAATTCCATTCAAGAATAGGCTCAGAAAGCATAGCACCTATACCAAGTATACTACCTAGAATTTAATGGCAGTAAACAAATGGTAATTCATCACCTGTGATACAGAAAACTTTCATTGGTAGAGGAAATCATAATGGAAGTTTAGGCTTCTACCAACCCAAATATTTAGTAAACCAACTTTCTTCAACTCTTTGACTGAACAGGGACTCTGGCTATTCATCATCACCTATCTTCACTCCTGTGATCTCAAGGCAACAGAACAGACAGCAAGAAACTGTATCAATAATCACTTGGCTTGAGAAAGTCCACAGGAGTGGACGAAAGCTTGCCCACTACATTTCATGGTTGGTAGAAGCCTAAACTACATGTTATCATTCATTACCTGTTAGCGATCTTGTAACAGACAATCCAAAGTAGTTATACCCTGAAATGGACAGAAGATACAGTAGACAAAAAGCTAGCAGCCTTGGACTGTTGCCAATTTGATACATGGCATCTATGCTGTCCTCGTATCGACCCGTGTATGCGTTCTCATCTGGGATGAAGTACAATACTGGAAGGACAATCTACAAAGAAGAAAAGAGAAAGTTCGACTCAGGGAGAGGATATGTTATGGTATGGAAAGTCCTAGATTCACATTATAACATTAACATTTCTCTAATATCAAAACATTTCAGATATACAAGTGAGCATCGAAAATTGGCAGCCTAGCATAGCCGGGTATTGTTGATGCGCCTTGAGGACCTTGCAAGGTCGATACGTGCGCTACATAAGAATCCAATATTATTATTATTATTATTATTTTGTTTAGAAAATTCAGAGAGCTTATGAGAAAAATCAGGGTGTTGCCAACTTGATGAGAAATACCTGATTCAATCAGCCTACTGATTTTGCCAGTGTGTTTAATATTGAATACCTATTACAGGATACTCACCAATCCTAAGATCAAGAATCCAAATATACCCTCCATTCCTACCACCTGCAAAACAAGCAAAATAACAATCAATTTGATGCATAGTTATAGTGAAAGTATTTGTAATATGTCTTTGCTACATATGTTTTAATCTATTGAATTTCTATATATACTTATGTTTTCAAGACATATTGTAAAACAGCCTCAGAGGAACTAATACTTCAACAAGCTCTGCTTCTAGTTAGTTCCTCTTTTCTCATGCTATTACTATCATATATGTTGTTTCATCATTTATTTTTTGTAATATACATAGTCATTGTTTAATGTTTTGCATGAGAAATAAAATCATTTGAATAACAGGCATCATTAAAACAGTAAATAGAATACTAATACATTCCTTGATCCATTTTTGTATATTTTAGATGATTTATGTACATTGCCTCTTTTGCCCCAGGTGTAGGTAATGGGTACCTAGTATGCAAATATTGACTGCTTTAAGGGGCAAGGTGAAAATTATTGCCCAGGGTGGTCTCGAAAGCAGTACTGTGACCCGAGACAAAGTCAAGGGGTATAGTGCAGTCTCAATATCACAGAGGAGCTGTAGTTTAACTGTGCCCCTCAAAGCAGTCAATATTTGTTTCATATGCCTCACCCTTCATGTTTATTGTCAACAAAATATCAAAATATGCCTATCAAAAATCTATTTATTTGTATTCAGGGAAATTAACCCGTTTAAGAGCAAAGTGCACATCTAACTGTGCGTTTCCATTGTTAACTTTACGTGCGACCATTGTGTCCTTGCATTGTACGCACAAGTAGAACTATGCCAGGTCAATATTTTTGCTATACTGCCCAGCAGTCATTAGTGAATTTTATGTCCGCAGCTTTGACCGATCAGAAGCCTAGGCCTAGAATCTTGATATGTGATATATATGATAGAATTTATTTACCTGAACTGTAATGCTAGGCACTAAAGATGGCTGCATGAGCTATAGCTAGGGTTGCAATTTTAATATGCAAAGAGATGTATTTCTATAAGTGATGAGTGCTACACTATACTAGAATAACAATATGACAAAGTGTGATAGGATAGAGCATAATATCACAAATACCCCTTTAATCAAAATGCAAGAAAATTAATAATTTTCTTATCATTTTTAATTCATGTTGCATAATTTCTAAATATATATATGTCTAAACGTTAAATAAATAAGACATAAATTACGTTTTCTCTGAAATCGTTTACACTTTTTTTTCAATTTAATTTAGTTTGAAACATAAAATAAAAATAAAATTTTATGTTAACTAAATGCCTGAAACATATGTATTGCACCTTACAATGGATTCTTTTTATAGTACACATAATGCGAAGAACAAACAAATTTATATTCATAAACATACAAACTGTGTGAATCAAGAGAGTGTGTGTCTGTGTTTTTATATCATATCTCTCTCCCAACACAACTGCTACCCTCTCCCTCGCTCTCTCTCTCTCTCTCTCTCTCTTCCTCTCCCCAATTGCGTCACATGTTAAATAATTCTGATAAAACGAGCTTGAAAGGCTAACCTGAAGTGGAGGATACGCTCTCTTCTTAAGAAAGACTTCTTCTATGATCATCTGAACGGCATTCATCACTTGACCTCCTAAAATTAACAAGATTCCTGGAATGAAGAAAAAAACAAGAGAAATGCCATCGGTAAATCACTGTTCATTAGATATAAGGTGTTAAATCAAATGGTTCTGAAATTTCTTCCAAGGACAGAGTATGTCAAGTTCCAGGTTGTTTCATACTTCAGTTTCTGTTGTGCAGCATGGCATCATTGTTGTCTTGTACAGTTGATAAGGATTTGTCACTTAAACCTATTTTAAGTCATTTCAGTCGAAGCAACAATGACAAAAATCATGTAACGAAACATGGGGGCGAAATTCGCAGGACAGACCATCTCGGCTATGGTTATTCACATTACCCTTTAGAGGTCAAAGTTCTGCTATTCAGCAAAGGAATAGGGATGCTGCAATCAGATATATATGATTCTGTTTTCCCTTACCTAAGACAGTTTGACCTACTTCTGAAGTCCCTTGCTCTGCAAATATTGTTGACATGCCAACAAGAACCAGTCCAAACTGAATGAAAAAGAAGCATAATAAACAGCAACAACAGAAAAAATTGAGCTGTTTAGAAATAAATAGAACTGCTGCATATCAAACATACTGTGCATAAATAAACACAGTTTTGACATGATCCTTTGATTATATGCTTGTATTGCGATAGAAAAAGTCCAAGTTATTTCATCTCCAGTTCAACATCCTATCAAAGTTCAATGAGCATGAATGAATATCAAAACTATAATTTCCCATATTTGATTGAGTCCTATACTCTAGAAGAGTAAACAGGTAAACTGAAGACTTTGATAAGATGATGTTTATAAAATTCATTGAACTTGATTGCCTTTACCGTAAGTATCATAGTAGCATTATATGTAGTACCAGTAAGTGTACCAGCAAAAAAATGGTGAGCGATTTAGCTCTGGTAAGCTCTAAAAGAGCTCTAGTAAAAGAAAAAACAATGAAATACTTAAATTTCATTGTGAATAAATCACACTTGTATAACACCAAATCCAAAAGGAGATCCTTAGTGTAAACAAACAAAATAATTTGTGCACTGAAGTGTATTTAAGATATTAAGTACATATAATTACTGCACTACATTTGTTCATGTAACTAAACTGGTAGGGAGGAATTCTCATTGCTTGTTCTGTCTCATTCAGTACTTACTATTGTTACTGTCATACCAGACCAGTGAAACCACTTTAGCTGTCTTTTTAAGAAGATTTTCTGTTAAGAAGATAAGAAGTATAGATATTGAACAACAAAAGAATCACACAAATTTCACTACAAGAGACTTTGTGATTTCATGTACCACCATAAATATTGGCCATAAAATCCCAAGTTTTGAAAATTTCAATTTACCAATACAATTCCTAATTATGAAGATCAGAGTATAAACTTTCAGCAACCTCACACCCATGCATAATATATGTGGACAGATAATATTTCTTTTGAATTTGATGCAGGGCTGGTAAAAGAAGGAAGAAAAAAAGTTCAGCAAGTCATTTCCTTCTACTCCTAAGCATTCCACCTCCAAGTCTATTTCAAAGAAACGGTTGGTGGATTTGGTCTTAAAGGTATAGACCAGTCATGCGATTGCATTGATTGTGAAAGAAAAGTTGAGGAATCGATCAGAAAAGGTTGATCATCTAGCATATAAGTATTGGGGTGTACTGCAAGGCTCTGGAATCATCAAAATGATAAGAAATTTGACCCAGTCTTGGTAAAGTTACAAGCACTATACACAGAAAGATTTATATGCGACTTATACACAAATGGTGTCAGGGTTACCTACCTTGATTTCCTTATCTTTCTATGCTCATTACTCAGCCAGTATACATTTTCTACCAAAATTGTTTGGTAAATGACATTTATTTGTAATCTTGAACATTCAGTGTAAGTTTCATTAGATTCTGTGAGAATTAATTTTCTTTCTTTTTTACTAGAACTCAAGTTATCTTTAAACCATCAAGATGAACCAAAAAAATAGTTTTCCACAAAATCAATCACAATCACAATGATCAAAAGGAGTAAACATTCATGTTTCTGTTCCTACCATCTTAGCTTGTTTAATTATGTCTTACTCTGTACTACCCTTGAATAGCTTGTCACTGTATTTTACTTTGTATTGATAATTAAAAGTTATCTCCAATTATATTTCAAATCATACATGAAACCTTGCTTTGTGTTGAAAATGATCTTTTGATTCTATTACTGCAAAACTATATCCTGTAGTATATTAAAATTTATGTTTTTTTTTGTTTTCTTTTCTTAAATTACTCAATAGATGAATGCCCACAATTATACCACCTTCTCACAACAGTGCCAGGAGCATCTATTTTTGACAGACTTAGGGGATTACAAATGTTCACTATTAATATTTTCATTATAGAGAATATAATGGGAGGAAAACAAAGCATTTTCAAAATTACCGAGAGTATTCCAGTGAAGATGATGATAGAGCCTCTGAGCATTTGCCAGACAGATGCTGAGACATAGATGAGACCGATACCTGCTAGGGTTGTTCCTAGAAGGTCACACAAGGTCGGCAGAATAATGATAGCCTGAAATATTCTGGATAAGAAAGTGAATAGATGAAAATAATTACTGGTGGTGAAGGTGATGGGACAAACTAGCACTTCCGAGGCGATCTGGATGTCGCTTCGGAAAGATAGCATATGCATTTAGATCGCCAAGGAAGTGATAGTTTGCCATCATCTGAAACCAGAAGGTGATTATTTGCTTTATATTCCACATCGGAAACATTTCATTTCTTCCGTCATTTAAGAGCAACAAATCATCAATTAACAGCTAGCAAATGGTGTATGATACGTACAGTGGACGCAGCATTTATGCAGGTCTCTCATCAATGATGGGTGAACTATCATTCATCACATGATTTACTTTTGACCAATCGTAGCGCAAGATTCTTTGTATGTGGAATATAAATGAAAATATCAGCACTGGTAAAATGTAATAATGTTTACTGTGAAATTCTGTTTTCCTGAACAGATCGTAAATAACATCAATTTGTATGATGGTTTACAAATATAGCTATTAGCATTGAATGTATTTCCTAAGATTTTTTTCTAAATACAGTCAAACCTGCTTTAGTGACCACCTGTCTACAAAGGCCACATTTGTTGTTTCCCTTGAAAATGGTTTCTCATTGAATCATGTACTAAAGGAACCTGTCTACAAAGACCACCTGTCTACAAAGGCCACTTTTTGTGTTTCCCTTGGGTGGTCGCTATAGACAGGTTTGACTGTATCTCAAAATTGTGTATTCTATCTGTAAGATGGACTCTTTCAGATTTCATGCTCAATACAAAATTGTGATCCCTTGCAAGTAGGTAGCAGTAAAAGTGCAATAACAGATTGCATATTGAAAACAACAAAACGAGATACAATCAAACCTGCTTTAGTGACCACTTGTCTACAAAGGCCAAATTTGTTGTTTCCCTTGAAAATGGATTCTCACTGAATCATGTACTAAAGGAACCTGTCTACAAAGACCACTTGTCTACAAAGGCCACTTTTTGTGTTTCCCTCAGGTGGTTGCTATAGACAGGTTTGACTGTAGCACTAAACTTCAGTTAATACAGAGAAGGTTTACTATAATAAAACAATACTAAATTGACAAACTATCTACAAAAACCTATGTTTCTTAATGTGTAATTACTGATTAGGTCAGACTATTTACCTTGGTTGTTTCAGCTTTACATCTTCTGGTGGCTCATTTTGAAAATGAGTTTCTCTGAGCTGGGGAAAATTAAGGATTCAGTATTTGTATGTTTAAATACAACATGTTACATAAGCATTTACCTAAGGGGCTGGGACAAGGAAATGGTCCTATGGTATTCAGGTTTATATAAATCTACATTTTCGACATTGGACCCTGGCGATCGAGGTTAATGGGTATCTGGTGACTTCCTTGAAATGCACTGACGGTTATTGGAGCTAAAGCCGGTGTAATTGTTTTCAAAGCTCTTTGGATGTGCATCTTAGGGACATTCTATCATAATGTGATGTGTATTAAACAAGAATGGAATATTGTTATTTACGTAACCATTTTAAGCTAATATATGGCACCAATTCCCTGAATTGGGATAAAACAAATGGCTCCTGTATTCCCACTAGGATTAAAAAAAAATTTAAAAAAAAGAGTTACACACATATCATGGACATCACAGTGCCCCAAATCACTGAGGATGATGACCATACTTATTTACCAGACATAAGACTATTGTCAATAAATATTTTGAACCAGAAAACCCATTATTTTTTCCCTTTTCCTTTCTCAACTTCGCAACTGATCAAATTACCTGTCCCCTAAATGCCTCTCTCTCCTGACGTCTGGCTATCAGCAATCCCAACAAACATAAACTTTCACCTGATGAGTTAGAAAGAAATGAAAATGAGAATGAAATAAGGAATACAAATCTATTCTTTAAAGTATTATCAGTAAAGATACTTACTAATGAAGCTTCATTATGGATGCTGCATTTAAACAATCCTATAAAGATATTTTGGATTTGATTTTTGATTTATTTACCAACAGCAATACAATTAATATAACGAAGTTTACATATATACAATGATAGAAACTAGATATTGGTATTAAAAAGAGGCCAGGGGAGAAGAAAAAGGAGAGAGAGAGAGAGAGAGAGAGAGAGAGAGAGAAAGAGAGAAAGAGAAGGTGGTGCACAAAGACAGACTTCTGGTGAAAAGTAAGAAGATTATATATCATAAAGAAAGAGAAGTAAAATGTGATGAATTTACCTATGAACATGATGATAGTTTGAAACCATGGATGATCAAATTCATGTTCTGTTGCCTTGACATCTGTTCCATTTGGCCCATGGGGTATGGCTACACCTTTTACACTGCACAAATGAAAAAGACAAATTTATATCAAGAGGAATGAATGAAGAAGAACAACAATAACAACAAGTCAACAACAACAAAATATATTTGATCATACTTTCCATCAGTGTGGCTATAATACTCTCTAATTCCAAGTCTACAATAAAACTTGACCATCCCTTGATCACATCATTAAAAAGTAGATGTGATTCTTCCAGCACATAAACTGCTCTACACACTTGTGGGAATGTAAACAGAAGTCTATATTTTCAGAATAAAATTTTTCACAAAAATTATCATTGAGATAAGAAGTCCATGCAATGGCAGCTGCCATTAAGAGGAAATTGAATTACATTTTTCCTTTTTCCATAATCTTGTTGGTCATATATATTTGCCACAAAAACAAGCAAGCATTTTCTTTATTTCTACCTTCAATTCGTTTTTCATCACACTCCACATATTTAAAGCTTCACACAAATGATTAGAGAAATTCTTTATTTTTTTTCCCCCACATTTATAATTCCATGCTCTCTTTTAATAGGCAAGAAAAAGAAGAAAAGGATCGGAGAGTAAGCTTCAACTAGATCAAGAGAGGCGTAATTATCCTTTTTATTTCAAACTGAAAAAAGAAGAAAAAAGTAAGATGTGTTCAGTCTTCTGTTAGCTGTTAGTACCTCACATTCTCTTTTTAACAAAAAACAACAACCTGTATTTTTGGAAAATGTCCTTTTTGTCTTGCATGCTCATCACATTGCCAGACTGCATCACTTGTGATACAAAGAAGATAAACAATGAAGATGACAATGCAATGTTCATTTCTCTTTGACCATGTTGACTTCTTATTAATTCATTTTCCTTCCGTATCAGCAGATCAAAAGACACATACATGCCATAGACAAGGACAAGCAAAGTGAAGATCTAAGTTTAATTAATGATTGGGAAGAAGACAAAATAAAAGTTACTCACTGACAATCATTCTGTGCTTTCTTGCTTAGTGTATTGATACTTCCAGTAACAAGCATTCCTACAGCTAGTAGGATCTGGTAGCGTGACAACCCCATCTTGAATCTTAAAACGTAAATCACGAAATCTCCAACTAACTAGTCTTGTCGTTACAGGTAATCCAGGATCAGTTCAGCAAAATCACTGACTCTCTGCTCGCGTAACGTACCGGGTATGCACCGGCGCGCGCGGCCCTCAGCTCAGAGATCGCTAGCGCTGTTCTAGCGCTGAACTGTGTTAGAAATGTAGTCACATGATCATGTAATCTCTGATCACATGACAGTGACGGGAAGTATGGAAAGCCATCGTTCGATTAAGAATGCTTTACTCGGCCCAGTTCACATATTTTCGACAATGATTCATATGCAAGAACAGCAATCATTCTAAATCTCACCTCCCTAGTTTTACTCAAATTGTGTAATGAATTTTGTATCGTGTAAACTAATGTGTACAGTATTGTAATTCCTTTATCATGCAGTCAGATTGACTACTTACTTCATCAATCTTGAATATTTCATTATTTTTAGATAAGACCCCCCCCCCCCC
>BEXV01001810.1:77902-88744 GCA_003118195.1 Hemicentrotus pulcherrimus
GGGGGGGTGGGGAGGGGCTGTTCAGAAACCTATCCAAAATTTGACCCATAAGTATAACGCCGGCGTGGAGATCTACCCCACTAAATACCCAAAATGAAGTAAATGTTCATCAAATGTTTAAATAAAGATCATGAGTTAAATTCATTATGTTTATTACTAGGTCTAGGTCTAGACCTCTAGACTAGATCTACCTGTTTCGTGTCAATTTTCTTATCTTTGGAGTATTTTTCAGAAACACATTGATATTAGTATACACTTGTCTCAGATCCTCATTACGATAGATAACTTCACCATTGGTATGGACTTGTATCTCTAGAGGGCTACTAATATTAACAAGTAACATCAACATCTTTCTGAAAAATACTCCAAAGATAACAAGAAAATTGACACGAAACAGGGAATAAACGTAAGAACTTTTATCTCATGATCTTTATTCAAACATTTGATGAATATTTACTTCATTTCAGGTATATGTTTTAGTGGGGTATCTCCACGCCGGAATTACAGGTCAAATTTTGGATAGGTTTCTGAACAAGCACCAAAAGTAAGAGGACATCACATAGGAAGAAAAAGGAGCAGACAAAGAAACATTTTTGAAAACTGAATTCAGACAAGGATTAAGACTAAGACTAAGTTAGAGTCAAGAGCGGTACAATGAATCGTCTTCTTTCTCTAATAATTTAATGAAAAGTCAAAACTTACGCGCATTGCGCAGGAGGCGGAAACTGAATTCAGACAAAGATGAGTTGAGGATGGTACAATGTTTTGTCTTCTTTCTCTAATAATTTAATGAAAAGTCAAAGCTTCCGCACTTTGTGCGGGAGGGGGACACTGAATTCAGACGAGGATTAAGAGTCGAGAACGGTGCAACGAATCGTCTTCTTTCTCTTATAATTTAATGATGTTAATGTTTGGTAATAAAAGCTTCCATTTCATGTTTTGAGGGGGGGGGGGCAATGTTTCCAAAACTGGTCTTTACCTTTAAGTTATAATAAAACATATTTAATTCTCGGTTTCATTTTTTCTGGGATGCACAGTATATATAGATATTACAGAAGATAACAAGATTGATCTTAATTAAACCAAGTTTTCTCAATCACTGTTTCTTTACTCTGCAGCATACAAGGGAAACAAACACAGATCTAGTGTCTGTCATGGATGAGACACCCATCATGGAAGCTGAACCTGAAGGTGACTTTCAGTCAGTCAGTCAGAAGATGAGAGATATTTCACAGCAGTTTGACTCCAGCCAGGGCAGTCAAACGTCCTCTTCAATTCAAGAAAATATATGCTCATACGTCAGGTGATTATCACAAACCTAGAATATTCTTAAATTGTCGGTGTGGAGCCTGAAGGGCTAAGTAACATGTGTAAAGTTACTCAGGGTAAATGCCCTCCCAGCTTGAAACAGAGGATTCATAACCCTGGCTGATCCAAATAAAAGCAACTACAGTCAACTTGCTTTTTACAACCTGACCAGAAAGTTGGCTGCCTACATGTATATAGAGAAGACTTATCTATTTCCCTGGAACACTACATTGTATTTCTACACTACAGAATATCCAGTTTTGTCTGTAGCTGAAAACAAACCGGTACTGACACTTAGTTCAGGATCTCTCTCTTATTGTTTTTTTGTTGAAGATGTGAAAATGTAAAGATACATAAAGAATAATTAGCTTAAAACTATTATACCGGTAGATAGAATTAAATTTGGAGGGATAATTTTGAAACAAGTTTAAACCCATTGGTCACTTACTTTCTTTGTATGATTGTCAAGCACTTACCCTCATTTTATCTACCATGTTTTTTTTTTGTAGCCAAAGAGGAATCATGTTCATGATCACAACCTCCATTGAACTTTTTGTTTTCTCATGGAATTTATGGAAGAATTCAATTTCTGGTTGAGGTCTTAAGTCTTTATAGATTTTGTATAATCAACAAAAGGTGAATAAATCAAAGTTTGTGTGTTTGTTTGTAGTTTTGGCTATAAATTGGATCTATAATACATGTACGTGTACCTACTCCCCGCCTAGTAGAGGAATTCCTTTTACCAGTATGAACATCGGAACATGTATCTTGTTCTTCTTTTAGATACAAAGAATGGCTTGAGAATGTGAAGCAAGTGCAGAGTGGTTTGATCAATTCTTCAACTGAACCTGCTACATCAGAGAGTGAATCTAATGACATTGAAGAATTAACGACCAGGTGAGATAAATGACGAGAACAGTTGCATTGTTCAGGACTCATAGAGACTTCCAATCATCTCCATCTTGAAGTGAAGTTTCCTAACCGCTGTTAGCTGGTTATTCGAAAAACTAATCAGTGAGGCTGTTGATTATTTAAAATAGAACTAAAGCCATGTTGCAGGGGGTGAAAGATTAAAAGAAAGAACTATTTAATGTATAAAATTCATTTTAATGTATTTTGAAATCCATCTCATGCATGTACACATACAGGCAGGAACAATTTATTTATGGTAGAGTGAAAAATACTACTTGGAGCTCTGTTGTAAGTCAACGTTTTTCAACCTCTTTGTAGTCATGGCATCATCTTAGCAATCTAGGCAATCATCTTAGCATTTCTTTTTGTTGTAAATAAGGCTCTTACCCTTCTTCTTGATCTCTTCCAGAATTGCTGCCCATCAAGAGGAGCTCATCAAGGAGACATCCAACCATGCAGTCAAAGAACTGGTCGTAAGAAGGTAAGGATTAAGATAAACCTAATGTTACACCAAAACAGAGATGTCAATTCTGCTAGGATGTAATTCCATGATCTAAAGTTGTCTTGTAAGAGGAAATTATTCAAAATTCAAAAGCATCACTCATAGGAAAAACAAGATCCAGTATTGATGATTACCGGTATGTAAGTAAACATCATGGAGAAACTGTAAAAATTTATATTTTATATTTTCTAAATTTGGACAACCTTACAGAAGACTCTAGACCTCCATTACTGGGAAAAGGTAGTTGTCTTAGCCATATTGACCTTGGAGGTTGTTGTGCTATAGGGTAGTTGTCTATGCTTTGTTGTAAAGGTAGTTTTATGTTTTGTAATATTTATTCAAATCAATAACTTTAAATTGCATCATGTAGCCACTCCCACTAAGATTGCAGACATGGTCATCTTTGGTGAACCGTATTAGCATTGCTTGTAATTGATGTGTACATTTGAAAACCAATGTGAACTTGTTCCTGATTTTGGCTGTTAATTTCCTTGCTTCTGTTTTAGTGCACAGCTTGGCTACAAACTCCAGCAGCTCCTGTTCCCAGAGCAACCCGAGGGAGAGAGCCAGAAGGAAGATGGGACCCAGGGGGAGGAGCAGGCAACATCTTGGGCGAAGAAGTTATGTGAGAAGCAGAGGGTGTTATCATCAGACATATTAGCTCATCTCAATGCATGTCAGTCTCTACAGGATGATGTAGATCAGAGCAAGAAGGACATTAGAGGTAGGTGATCAGATTCCACCATTAGTGATATATCATTATTTTGACCTCATTAAGACGTTAATCTACATTTGCCACTCTCAACCCAGGTGTTAAATGGGCACCCGGTAGGATGCGAAAGTTGATGTGGTTGGATGAGCAAGTGGCACTTGTAAAATGGCAACTGGCCCGAATGTTCCCCAGGGAGTGGAAAATGTGCATACATTGTGTGCGGGTAAGCCTGAATCCAATGACAGTGGTAATTATATGTACTGCGCCGTCATTGTGAATACCACTGATTGGTAGAGGGTGTTATTATCAGACAGTCCTGTCAGACTCCTAAGATGACAAAGAACAGAGCAAAAAGGACAAGTATCGGTTTGGCGTGGTTTTCCTTCCTTCACACTGATGTTCTATCCTTTTCATCATTTTCAATGTGTAATACTAAAATATAAAAATATTTCTATTTTGTCTACCTTTTATTATGATGGTTCTTTTATGACTATAAACACGACGATATAGTTTCTCATATATATATATTGCATATTTTTACAATGTGCATCCAAAACAAATTTCCATGTATTTTTGTGGATTTGGATGAATAAAAGAATTGAGTTGAATAAGAGGCAAATGTTTGATCCCTATTTGTTGCTGCGTGAGAGGCAGGAGGAGGTTTTGTACATCAGGCATGTCAGTCTCTACAGAATGTCATAGATATGAGACTGGATATGAACAAGAACGACTGTTTTCTGAGTNGCATGTCAGTCTCTACAGGATGATGTAGATCAGAGCAAGAAGGACATTAGAGGTAGGTGATCAGATTCCACCATTAGTGATATATCATTATTTTGACCTCATTAAGACGTTAATCTACATTTGCCACTCTCAACCCAGGTGTTAAATGGGCACCCGGTAGGATGCGAAAGTTGATGTGGTTGGATGAGCAAGTGGCACTTGTAAAATGGCAACTGGCCCGAATGTTCCCCAGGGAGTGGAAAATGTGCATACATTGTGTGCGGGTAAGCCTGAATCCAATGACAGTGGTAATTATATGTACTGCGCCGTCATTGTGAATACCACTGATTGGTAGAGGGTGTTATTATCAGACAGTCCTGTCAGACTCCTAAGATGACAAAGAACAGAGCAAAAAGGACAAGTATCGGTTTGGCGTGGTTTTCCTTCCTTCACACTGATGTTCTATCCTTTTCATCATTTTCAATGTGTAATACTAAAATATAAAAATATTTCTATTTTGTCTACCTTTTATTATGATGGTTCTTTTATGACTATAAACACGACGATATAGTTTCTCTCATATATATATATTGCATATTTTTACAATGTGCATCCAAAACAAATTTCCATGTATTTTTGTGGATTTGGATGAATAAAAGAATTGAGTTGAATAAGAGGCAAATGTTTGATCCCTATTTGTTGCTGCGTGAGAGGCAGGAGGAGGTTTTGTACATCAGGCATGTCAGTCTCTACAGAATGTCATAGATATGAGACTGGATATGAACAAGAACGACTGTTTTCTGAGTGTTTCCATATTATTCACTTATGATCTGTTACATCACCATGTACCATGCACTTCATCGCAAATAGGCAGATATGTGTCATGCTCACTGATGCTTCCCTACATATTCAAGAAGTTAGTTGTACAAAATAGTATCTGGCATGTAAGCTTAATTGTGTCATCAACAATTATTTCACTATTATTTTTTTTTAAAGCCAGAGATACCATGAATTCCCAATCTCTATTATGATTTAAGGGATATATCATCTTCCGCCCTAATGGCATGAAGATAATGTATTCACAACTTTATTCCTATAATGTGTTTTCCTAGATATACAAGCTGCCAATGTAGAGTTGATGAAGAAGTTACAGAGCAGAGAGAGTGCAGACAAGATGAAAGCTACTCCAAGCAACTCTGTACAGAAGCAGTAAGATGGAATTGCAATGATTTGATTTCTCTATACTGTTAAACCAGACACGTTCAGGACTTGAAACTGTCATGAATTATTGAGGATGGCCTTTTTCACAGGAAAAGAAACAAATTGCAAAGTTTGGATGTTGTGACAATTATGGTTCAATTATTCTGCAGCATAAAATGTTGGCAAATATGAACCACTTACAAAATTTTCAAAGTTTAAATTCATGGGAATGTTTTTGGTTTTACTCTAGGACTCATGACAAATAAGAACACAATATTTAAAATTGAATTATCGAGTATTTTACATTTTTCTCATTTATATGCTGTACATGGAGCATTTAATCAAATTTGCATAAATGTAGTTACACTACTCTCAGTTTTGGAGCACATGATTTGCATGTGTCTATAATTATATTATGTACTAGTGCTTTGAGGGTGTTGATGTCAATGACAAGTTTAGAAATGTAGTATGTCATTTGAGGCTATGATTAATGGTATAATTGGACCTTGTGTTGTGACCATTGAGAAGAATCTGAATTATGAATTTTAATGTTTTGCAATACATTTATTACCTAATTTGCTTGTGATAAAGTGTCCTGAACTTCCTCGTATATATTCTTTCAATGGAAATGTGTTACATTTTCTTTTCTTTTGTCATGTTTTTGTTCCTATCAATGCAGGCAAGAGAAGTTGGATGACCTCATCTCTCACATTACCATGGAGAAGGGTATACTTCAGGGTCTCATCATTGGGAGTGGGGTCAACTGGGCTAAAGAACCCACCCTAAAGGAGGTGGTGATTGGACTTGGAAAGCAGTTGAAACTAGATTGAATCCTTAAGAGTCTCATCATCACCACCCCACCTTCTGGCCTGGAGGACGTCTTCATTGGACTAGGACAGCCGTTGGAACTTAACTAAATGTTTATGTATCCAGTCTTCTCAGTGGAAGCGAGGTTGACTGGGCGAACGACATCACCCTGAAGGACACAGTGGTTGGACTTGGACAATAGTTAAAACTAGACTAATACTCCAGACTCCAGAGCATAATCATTGTGAGTGGGAAAGAGAGGAGATAACCAGTCTAAGGAACTTGCCAGTCTAGTGTTTGCTTAAATCCTGTAGGATATTTTCATAACGAGTCAGGTTAACTACATGTAGATAGGCGACCCCACTCTGAAGGAAGTGTTGATTTTACATGGACAACAACTTGAACTAGACTAGAATACCTGGACCAATTTTTTTGCTAGATTGGTGTTTGATTTATTCCTGCAGGGTCTCATTATTGCCATTGAGAGTGAGTTTATTTGTGCCAAAGACCTCACTCTGAATGATGCAATTATTGGACTTGGACAATATGTGTAACTAGACTAAATGTTTGATGGAATAATGCATTGCTTCATGATTCTGAGTAGGGAAGGAGGAGATGACCAACCCAGAGATCTTGATAAGCTGGTAATTGATAAAATCCTGCAGGGTCTGTTTATAATGGGTGGGGTTCACTGGGCTAAAACCCCTCACTCTAATTAGTGATTGGACAAGATCAATATATATATATATATTTTTTTTTTTTCCTTCATTTTTTCCTTTAGAATTGGGTTTACTTTACTTTAGAAACCAGTCTCAAGGATGTAATGATTGGACTTGGACAGCAGCTAGAAGTAAATCAATACCATATTTGATTGGTCCTGTTAATTTTTGGGAAATTGGCATCAATTTTCAAGATTCTGTTTTGGGAGACCAGCTATGACATTTAAATGTGTGCAGAAAGCAAACTCTGAATGTTTAGTGTTTTTCATTAAAGTGACACAAAAAGAATATACACAAACAAATTGAATTACCATTTTCATATTTATTAGTACACCATGAATACACCTAGGTCACATGTGTATCATAAAAAGGATTTGAGAGAAAAAAATTGTACATAAATAAATCTTTTGTAAAATATAGCTTGTAATTTGTATAAATGTGTCAATAAAAGCTTTTATAGAATAACAACAATTGTGAAATTCATGTATCTTTATAGTTATGTGGTCACACAATATGAAAGAGAAGTATGTAATTAAAGAACTAAAGTTCAAAACGGTGGGGATTATTTGCATGAAAGAAAGATTTTCTCACATCAAGATGTGACAGCACTGAGACAGAATTATTTGCTTCAAGATTTTTACTCTTAAAGGCCGGCTGTACTAGTTAAGCTAGAAGGGATAAGACCACCCATCAAGGTCACTGACAGGTGGCTATCTCATTAACTCAGCTCTACATTAACATTAAAAAAAGAGGATCAAGGATCAAGTTTTCTATATAGAGGGAGCAAGTAGCTACAAGTAATACAGTGTGGCTTTAACCCATTAATGAAATGAGTACCAGTACAAAAAAATAAATATTTACCCATCTCAGATTTGTATATATTTACTACCTATATATTCAACCTCAATATAAATGTAGATTCAAAATTTGTTTTTCCACTGACATTGAAATAGAAATCCTGACATAGTAGGTTTACTAGAAGGCAATATGTATCAATTAAAACGGTTAAAATAAGCAAAGTATATAACAAAAATAAAAAAATATAACATAATCCAGCCCACTACATCCAATTGCAAACAATAATATATTCTACTACACTTAAAGATAAAGTTGAGTTCTGGTCATGTGATTGCATTGTGAAAGAAACGTTGTGGAATCTATCAGAAAAGGTTGATCATCTAGCATCTAGCATCTGCAAGGTTCCGGAATCATCAAAATGATAAGAAATTTTGCCAAATCTTGACAAAGTTACAGGCACTCTACACAGAATGATGTATATGGGACTACACAAGCACATGGCGAAAAAAACCTACCCCCGATTTTTACGATGTTTCATGTCATTATTAGAATATGAAGGCATTTACAGAGCCTTGCTTTTCAAGGACCATGTTTGTTCTGATGTTCTTCCACCCTTGCATAATAACAATGATAACGTTCACAAATTATTGTTTACCTCTTCCAAGAACTCAACCTTCTCTTTAACCTAAAACTTGAACTCTGGGAATTGAATTGCACAGTAACAGAAAAGGATTTGATGAGAGTGTTTTTTTCTTCCTAAGCCTGTTGTAATAAAAATCCATTGCATTAAAAATCTTAAGAGAAGTCTTTTCACTAAATTTCACTTTCCAATATTTATTTTTTGATCAAATTGCACAGGCTTTTCCTTCAAACACCTTCCAAATAGCAGTCAACAGTATGTATCCATTATCTTTTCAGATAGAAAAGCTTAACATTCTTCTTCATATTTGAAACAACATAAAAGAGAGTGATGAAAGACTTATAGATTGAACAAGGTTTGTGTCAATAAGAACAATCAAAATATACTGAAATATGAAACTTTTTACCATTTGCTACATATTCATTGAACAGGGGTATCACTCACAAAATATAAGATAAAATGATCCATAAACCATTTCCTTAAATTGGTCCCATGGATATTCCTTAAAGCATCCCTACTCATGAGGCTTGTGTAAATTATTATTGCTGATAATGATGTGCTTTCATGAAAATATAATTATATTCATCAGTATTTCACACGTTTTACATACCAGTATACCAATTATATATATATATCCACGTACCAATAACCATCATTCAACTTTAACAATGAGTAGGTCATTAAAAATATTGCTATCTAACGTCAAGAGTATTACATTTGTTTCCTTGAAAGTCATGTCATGTATGTATTGAGTAGGACCTTAACAGAAGGGGTTGGGGGAGGGGCAGAAGGGATTGATAATACACTGTGGGCTTCATTTCATCGAAAATACTTTCCGAGCCCCGACAATAAACATGTATTTTCAAAACACAAGAAGCAACAATACACTGTACAATACAAATGATTTATGTCTAAATCTTCTTCTACAATGCCCAATTCCAAAGCATGCCGTGACAGCATCAGAATCCCCAAAACAAAATTATAATTGTTTTAAAGGCAAAATAGATATTCATAATTCTTATATACATATACATCTATATGGCTGCTAAATATTAGTACTGCTGTTAATGTGATACATGAAACTCTTACTGTAGTAACCAAGTTTCCAATTTACAAAGTAGCTGCAACCAATTCATATGTGGAGGAAGGGTTCCTAGGTTATGGCCTTTAAGTTTAAACTACCGGTAATTTTATGAACCATAGCTTCCTCTCTTTTCTGATAATGTATGTGTAAAAGTATACAAAATAACATGCTCCTAATTTTAACTTGAGAGATTCCTAATTTCTGCTGTGAAGGTTCTCCTCTCAAATTTTTGACTATACAGAAGGCTACTGACGTTGATCATTAGATTTCTTCTAACAGTTACCTCCTTTATTTCCTTAGCATATAATCCTCATCATGGAAACAACTCAGATGCCATCCATGATCCCATTGGTTCCCTGAAGTATATTATCAATTGTGATTAAAATTGTCTTTGAAAATCTAGTTCAGGTTCACTAACCTACAGTATATATATATACCTTCTTCATTATCCCAAATCTATTCTTAGAAAGAAACTGACCAATATTGCTTTGAAAGGGAATCCTTCCCATAAGCTGAGTAATGATAAAGTGCCTACAGGTAGTATAATTTCTACAGAAACTTCTAGGACTTTCAACTTCTTAATAACTTACAAATAAAATACCACAAAATGTATATGATTTCATAAACGATATACAGATTTCATGACAAGATAAAGCAAGGTAGACTCGTATTACCCCACAAGATGTGCAGGAAGACGATTTAGAATAGAGTTATGAACAGCCCAGTTCTAGAGGACATCGCTGAATCCTTCGCCAAAATCTTCTTTCGAGCATTTGAAGAATGTCAGTTTGAGACGGCAGTTTCTCACGCTCAGGAATGCCACATTACTGCCTTATGATGGAAGCAGAGATGGAATGGCTACATTTTCCTGGTTCTCAATTGCCTGGGTCCCTTAGTAGACACTGAAAGAGAAAGAGGGAGAGAAAGATATTACAGTAGGGTGAGGCGGAGACAAGATACACCAAGATTACAGAAAGAACTCCTCAAAATGTTTATTTATCCACTACATTATGAAACAAAGATATATTTTCACAGGAGGATATGCACAAAATAGGTAACCTTTTATATAATAGTTGTGTTTCATCATTTAACCAAAAACATATTGATAGACAGATTAATCCAACTGTGACATCATACATTAAATTGCCAATGAGACCTTCTCCATATCACTAATGATCTAAAAATCTATACATTTTTGTACCTTGCAAAATTTATTCTAAACTCACTAAGTTGCTACCCTATGAGTATGTTCCTCTCTCCATTCTGCCCAACTATACATGAAAGGTTAAATTCCATTTTACAGGTATTTCACAATTTTAATAACCAAATTTAATAACATTTCTCATGTATGTTTACTTCAATCAAATCTTATCATCGAAAAAAATAAAATAAAAATACCTTCTTTTTTCTTGGACAGTAGCAACAGGCCCTGATGAG
>BEXV01001811.1:43185-54107 GCA_003118195.1 Hemicentrotus pulcherrimus
GGGGGGGGGGCAAACCTAATCTTCTCCAATGTACTACTACACCTTTATAAAATAGGGCTAACAATCTGTATTAGGCTGCTTTAACAAAAAATAGAAAGATTAATTATGTTTTTAAAAAACTTAAGAAAATAATTTATCTGAGTAATTAACGTAATCACGCAATGGAGAAAATAACTTTTCCACAATATTTCTTTGGAATAATGTGCAGTTGTTTGTATTTGTATATACTTATATTATTTGGATAATTAAATGTTTTGGAAGAATATTGTCCTCGGGTATATTGTTGAACGGACGCGTCTCGAGGCAAGGCATTTAGTTGTTGTAAAATGAGACAAGCCTTAGGCAAGCTAGTAACTGTCCGAAAAAATATTTTATTAATTATTCTAAAATCTGAAGGTATTTTAGGGATAGCTGTGCAAACAGAATGGGAAGCCACGCCAAACGAATACATGTAATAACAATAATAACATGTTTGGTGGTTTTCCCAATCGATTGACCTTGTTAAGAAAAGCAGCTCTATTCATATGCAAACCATCCAGTGAATCTACTTCGGCAATGAACAGTGGTGGGAGGGGTAGCACTGCACTATGGCCTCACACAATAGCGAGCTAAAAAGAAACCGTTGTGTGAGCACAGGGACAATAAAAAGACAACATCTCCGTGAATAACCGACTAACTATGCATCAAGGATTTTTCGTCTCTTCAGACAATTCCATTCCTTCGAGATAGAATTTGAATAGAGAGTGTTTGCCGAAGCGTGCGACCGACCCGAATGTGGTGAATAGGTATAACACTGTGCGTGTGATGGGTGGGGATGCCAGTAGCAAATCATTGCACTTGTTGCATATACGGATGCGTTACGAAGCGATCAATTATTACATGAGGAATCGGCGACATAGAGAGTTCGGCGTGTGTACAAACGCCCCACCTGTATAAGATCGTGTATAATTTTTTTCTTCAAATTTCGTTTCCGTTGGATCTCACAACATTAAACTCTCACTGCTCACAATTCACAATCAAACTCGACTTGCTGGCATTTTATATTTTTATACCGCCTTTGACTGTATTCTGTAAACAAGGGAACCTAAAAACGAGACAACATTAATGGTGAAGTCTTAAAGATCGCTAACACCACTTTCAGTTCCTTACGGAGGAGGAGATACGACCAAAGAGTGCCTTTGCTTCCACTGATAACTTCTCGGTAGCCACTTTCTTGGTTATCATTTTCATCATAATCATCACACCAGGATGGCATCATCGTTACCAACCTCGTTTTTTATCAGGACTATACTTTTCCTCTCATACTTGAGTCTCTTATTCCAGGATTGTAATGGATTTCCTACTGGAGCAGGAGACTCAGCGTGTAATACGCTGATACCGGGCCATCCGGGATCGCCCCTGACAGGTACCCCTCCGTTCTCCGTGGTTCCTCTCTCATCTTCCTACACATCTGGAGGATCAGTGCAAGGTATGTTGTCCATCTCTTTCTATCTATGGAGACTATAGTTTTCATGATAATTGATGACCTGTTTATTGATATGATTAGATAAGATTTGATTTAAAATATATTGACATCAAATGAAAACGTACAAATAAAAAAAAGTACCGAAATTACATTTCGTCACATTTATCACATCTACAATTCATTTCAAAGTTAAACAAATTGTTAATAAACGGTTATTGTGACTTCAAGAAACAAATTAATTACATAAATGAAGAAGAAAAACACTCATAACATTACGTAGTGGACATAGTTATTTAACTCTTGCTCTTTTGATAATAGAGATTATGTAAATGTATTTTGTTTAATGACATGAAATAGTAGGATAGGCTTCAATCTCAAATTATAAATTCAGCATTAAGCTGACAGTGAAGGCTCTCAAGAAATTACGACAGGGAAGAAGGGTCTGTAAGAAAGTAGGCCGGCCGGGGTATTCTTCAAGTCATTGGATAGCATCAGAGGCTGTGCATGCTATACAAAATGAAAAATTGCCTTGTGGAGATACCGTTGCCCAACCACATGAGAATTAACCCACGGAACACAACAAGGAACAACCTGAAATTCCACCAGATTAGTCACAGGTCAGAAGTTTCCAGGATTGTTTTCTTTCAAAGACCAAAACTAGTTGCTCCCATCCGTGATAGTTAAATAGTACAACTCTATTAAGCTTCAAACAATGACTTGAAGCTCAAACCAAGCAGCAGTAATTTAGGTCTCTTCGCCGAACTGCGTACAGTCGATTAAGTTATCGACGATGTGTCCACAATGATATTGTACAGACTAAACCACCAAGATCCAGATCCATAAGTAACTAATTGGTTTTAAAAAAGGCAACTGGAGTACATTATGTCCTTATATCACTGCTGAAGCAGGAGAGAGAGAGAGAGAGAGAGAATATAAACGAGATATAAAGAATAGGTAAGAGACAGAGAGAAAGAGAGAGAAGGAGAGAGCGAGAGAGAGAGAGAGAGAGGGGGGGATGTTACTCAAGTAACAAGAGGAAGAGGGTTTGGGGAGTGAGAAGGGAGAAGGAAAGGACATGATTCAGGAGCAACTTTCAGAGTCAAACATCAAGGTTGACGTCCTTAAAAAACTCACTTCTGCACAAAACCGGCCATAGGATGCTATCTACCGTAGATAGCAAATAACTTTCTAAAGCTTTTCTACCAATATTATGTCTAACCGTAACGTCCCATGAGAATCGCTTCGTCAAGTCCAAACTGTATGATGGTGATATCAACACACATTGGTCAAAATTACTGTCTAAACATAACTATGCGCCCTTGCTTATTGACGAGCACGCATCCGACTCCCAGTGCAACAACCATCAATATTGAGACTATTTCGCACCCCATTTTCAGCTTTATGAAAAACAAGGTGATTGACACTGCATAGAACTTCCTATATTCTTCTGGGCCCCGTTGCACAAAACTTACCATTGATGGTTACTTTTCCATCAATGGTAACTACCATAGAAACCTAGATTTTGATTGGCTGTTGAGCCCTGTTACCATAGTAGTTGCCATTGATGGCAAAGTTACCATCAATGTTCAGTTTCAGGCAACGGGCCCTGATCTCAAATACTCTAAAGAAAATTATGATATACAAAATAGACAAGAGAGAAACCAATGATTTCATTCATTATGATGCATTCGTAAAATTAGAAACAAGTATAACATCTTACATTATAGTTGAAAAAGCAGCGGGTGGATATTTGTCATGTTTAGTAATGGGAGTTTGTGTGATACAACATCTTATTATTATCATTCTTCTTCCTCCGCTCTATCGGAGATTGGCAGCAATCGTAGTACTGCAATTTGCCATACTCAACATTATTGCAGGAGATTGTGCAATAGTACCATTGAGTTCCTATGTTTACAGCGGCATTAATTAAGGTGTGGAATATACACATTTAGTAGCAGTCGTGACGTTGGCTTTTGTGATAAATTAAACATCTTCGATAAAAAGGAATGTTTTTCACCATTATGTTAACGATGCAAAGATCAATATAATTTTCCCCCAACACGGGAGCTGACAGCTTGATTGAAGACCAGCAAATAACTTAATGATCCTTAAAGTCGGTCTTAAAGTCAGACAGTACACCTTTTGAGAGTTAATGCGTCAATTTGAATCGTTTGATATAAACAAGAAATGATAACTGTTTTGTTAGCTTTGTTCATATTACCTGTAAGTGCAAACGTAACAGTCTTGAAAACCAATCAGATTTATTATACTGCTGGACCATCGAGAAGTTCTCCTAAATCCTTTATTTGTGAACAGATATACATGAGTTTAAAAGAAATTATGCTGTTTAGATGTAACAAATTGAATAAATCTGAATATTATTTTCTTTTCAAAATCATTTTTCTTATAAGATTCGCACATGCTTTGTTGAAGTATAGTGATAGTAACCAACATTCCGAAAACGTGACTCAAATTTGACATAAATATGTGCCTTACCTTCAAGGTCAATAGTTGTCCTCCCAACCCTACCTGTACAGCAGACAATGACTTCACGGTTGTTCCTCAAATTTGAACAGAAAACAATCATATTCTCACTTGTCAACAAACGAGGATAGCAGTGTTAACATTTCATATTTTGAACAGGTTCGATATCGACCCATGAGAAAGGAGTAAAAACATTTGGATTCACGGTTCTACCTCTCTCTCTCTCACACTCCCTCTCTCTTTTTCTGTCTTCACTCTCTCTCTCGCTCTCTCTTTCTCTCTCTCCCCCCTCTCTCTCTCTCTCTCTCTCTCTATCTCTCTCTCTTTACCTCTCTATTTTTCTCTCTCACTGTCTCTGTCCGTCAATCGCTCTTTGTCGGTCTCAATGACAATACTCTGATCGTGTTTTATGTGTCTTTCTCACGTTCCTCTACAATCTTAGAAGTTGTATTACACTTCTCAAGTATGGGCACAACATAGATGGTTAGATGATGTTGATAAATATCAAAGAAATTGGAATGGCGGGGGTCCCGTAGGAGAGCTCTATATTAATGGTACTATGTCCCATTTGCAACCAACATCAAATTCTGTAGAACTTTGCAGGAATTTAAACGTTAGCAGTGGCCTATTATACAAATTATGCAAGGAAACCCACTTGCTTTCTAGACTTCACTGTCAGACACTATTGAATGAGTGACTGACTTTGCGCAGCATAAACCGTACGACTATGAGTATCTGAAAATCAGTCTATTACTAAAATGATTGCAATCACTAAAGTCGATTCGACAACTAACTGTTGTTATTTTCCCACTCAGAGACATCTTCAAGCCCTTTCGTTTTGAGGAAAGTTCTAAATTAGTATTATCTTTAAAATTAAATTAAACCTTTTCCTTTAAAAGGCAAGTTCTAGATATTTGGTCATTATGAGTCGTAGAGGTGTTCTGCCACATCATTTTTGTCCTTTCGAAAGACATTAATGTACACTTGACACACTCCACCCATGTGAGATAAATTGGAACATGGCAGTAATTAATTCCTTAAATGCTAGAGCACCATAGCAGCGGCCATGATAAAGCCAGGGTCATATAATCGTGGAGCACCATAAGTGTCATGTCGGACAGCCATGGGCGCTATACAAGAGCCCACTACTATTTGGTGTCCCATTACGTTACCAATTATTTTGGAATTCAGGACATACACTGATCACCATATATGTATTTTTACTTCATATTTGGCTTGAACTCAGTTTTTATTATGACTGTTAACCAAATAAGAAAAATAAAACTAAAAAGAAGTTTGGATTTGTGTATAGCGCTATATACGAAGATATGGTCTCAAAACGCTTTTCTGCTATTGTTTTTACTCGGATGATCTGATTCATCCATGCATAATGTATGTACCCTCCTCACTCCCTGAGGAGTATTCCTACCATAATGATCCCCATGAGGGCATATATATATTGTAATAACTGACTGAGGGCATTATGGCAATTACCCAATGCTTTTATCAGACATGTCAGATGTATCTAGATCTCATATTATTATGGTAAATCGATTATGGGGGAAATAGTTTGGACTTTTCCAAGCAAAGTTTGCATAATTGTTGTTATTGTCGTTGTCACTGTTGTCAAAATGAACAAAATGTGCCGCAAAAAGAATATATTTTTGTTCGACTGTGCTAATAACCTCGGCCCAAAAACCGATTGCTGCTTTGGTCTTACCAGATCGTAGTTGCACGCACCTGTCATAATTATGGTCATTTTCACAAAACCCAGACCTCGTCCCGCACTACCACCATTTATTTTTTTATTCTCTCTATAATGATGCTTATTAAACTAATTGATCATGTAAATCCTAACTCTCTAGAGAGGCTTCACAAAATTAATTTGGATTAGCATACTGGAAAATTTTGATCTGTGGTCAAATCTAACACAATAACGATGACCTTTCACCATTCTCAATGAACAAACGTCATAAAAACCTAAAAACGACGCAATTACGAAGCAATGCATTTCCAGGTCTTCACTACACAAGGACCTGCTTCGTTTTATGACTGGGATTCCTTTCAATATAATCAGTCATGGACGTCGCCTTTTCATATATATTTGTGAGGCAAGGCAGATTTTAGGACCCCAGCGTGAAGTCTTTCATAACATTTTCCCATGGCTCGTGTAGTTTGTTCGTTCTGCATGCATCATGCGTATTGCACTTGCAACTGTTTCATTGATTAGACTGATGGTCACAGGTTGCACTCAGGAATCGCAAGTTCAATTTTACAAAATTGAGATGATTTTCAGTTCCATGTACAAGTTAACGTATGAAAGACAAGGTGTGTGTTGCAGAATCATTTTTTCCGAAATTTAAATTGATTACGAATGTCTTTGAGCTGATTTTGAAAGAAATAGATTACCATTATGACTTTTCTCACAGATTTAATACTTGATCTAGGAACAAAATATTTTATTTTAGTGTTATCTGCAGGAAAGTTCAGGAAGGATATGAAATGCAAGTTAAAAACTCAACATTTATGCCTTGGTGTCAATGACATTTTAGTTTAAAACAAATAAAACAAAAAAACAACTTCCATTTCATGAATTCAATATTTCTGTATTATACAGAAATACGACTTTTCACTTTCAAAACAGTCTTGATTGAGGCGTATTTACTGAATGCCTAATGTCAGACACGTGTTTTAGATTCTATCAAAATAGAAACGAGTTTCTAGAAATGGAATTTAAAGGATATAAAAAGAGAAAATGGACAGGCCCTATTTCCGCGAACTGTGATTTTTCACAGGAATGAGTGGAACGTCTTGTGACCAGACGGTAGAATATTGATCCGCTTAGCAGCTGAAACAACAGAGACAAACTTCTCCATTTCATTAGAGAAGCAATGTGATTCAATGGTAAATACGGGTGGATAATACATCATACATTTATGCTATTTCATTTTGTCTATTCATACACGTTGATCTTTGCATATTGACGTCACCATAATAGTTAAAAATGTGATGAACGTATTACTAAGAACGGCGTAATATAAACATGATAAATATTATAGAAACAAAATTATGCAGTCTTTTCTGCATACTGTAATCTTAACTTTGGAATATGTTGAAGTTTCCGAATGTAGTTACGGGTAAAATTTTCATACAATAGTCCGATCACGAATGAAAACTGGAATAAACAAGATATTGACCTCGAAGTATATAAAATGAGATGATAAATGGCTTTCATACCTGTCGACTTACTGCAAAATAGATATTGCCATAAATACCATGTTAATACTGTGAATTTTTAGAGCGCAAAATGTTATGATGTTCTTACCATTATTCATCATCAATTTTTATGTTGGAACATTAAGCTTCTAGTCCACAGCATTCAAGGCCGATTCACAAACGATTGATACATATGATTAACTCTATTGTTAATGAGGAAAAAAATCCGGTTGCATTCAAAGCCCTATGCAAAAATACACAAAATCAGGACTCTTAATTTTTACTTCTCTCATTCGCAAAATAGAATAGCCATTGACTAACAATTCAGATGTATTGTGTCATAATTATGCTTGGGCACGTAGCAATAATATTTTTTGGTATAAAACATAAACATAGGATTCAATCTGCATGTATGTTTGCTCGGTATTATTGCATCGTTCGAAAAATGTTTTTTCCTTCGGCATGCGTAGTTTGCTCATGGAATGATAAGTAAATACTGCTATTCTTCCAAGACTGACAAGGAGTGCCAAAGAGTGCCACCGCAAAAGGCTCACCAAAGAGTTAAGGAGAAACATGGACAATAAACCCCACTAATAGTATAATCTTTTGAACCACTGCACTACCCTCTGCTTATCAGAAAAATACCAAGCTAAATTCCATACCCCCTGTACAGGAGCAGGGCCCCGTCTTTCAATGAGTTACGATTGATCAAAATCAATCGCAAGGACTCTAAATCAATCGCAAGTACTCCAATTAATCGCAAGTACTCCAAATCAATCGCAAGTACTCCAAGTCAATCGCAAGTACTCCAATTAATCGCAAGTTTACAGTGTCCTAGCTATCTCGTATGTTATCATCTCTATGTAAGACGGGGCCCAGATGTCTAAGCAAACTTTTTTTTAATGAACAACATCTTAATCACATTAAAAAAGTCAATTGCAGCCTTCAAGACAGTTTCAGCAGCCCCCAAAATATATCCCCATCCGTAGCTACACATCCAGTGTAAGATCCCTCGCAGAATATTTTGGAGGACCACAAACCAAGATCAAAAAATGGATGAAAGAATATTATCCATTTGTTGATGTATACATGATGATTGTTAGTTGATATATATTTAGTTCATGATCATGAGATATGAACATGTAATGTAAATGTTTTCCTATTGACATATTACATTTCATTCAGTTGAACTTTAGTTTCCTTGCATGATAATATTCACGAAATTTAACTGTCACCTGTCGTTCCCGGTTAATTACAATGAATAATGAAGAAATAAGTATGGATAAGTGTTTATAGTGTGATTCCAGTCCCGAAGGTACGCTCATCAAATTCACCGATTATCCATATTTGTTCTTCTTCTGACAACCTTGTATTGATACTGTTTAATGGAATATGACCGGCCATGAGAACTCCTTTTGGTACGTGACTCATGTTTTTAACGTTGACAAATATCTTTATAAACTCACTAATTTTTAAGGTTAATTATTCTTATGAAACTTTGATCTAAATTCACACAGTACAGGCCTATGCTATAGTGATTTGTATTTAATACGCAGCCCTGACTGTTATTTGGTTTTCCAACTGGTTTTAAATCGGATTATCCTGAGCGCTGAACGAGGTCTCCTTCAAAGATGTCGCGCTTTGTTGAAAGTTGTATGGAATTCTTAAGAAGTCTCCCTTTTTAAGATTACGTCATCACGCATTCAAAGCCCCAAGAGGGTGTGTCACACCTATTTTAGCCCTCTTCCATGTTCATTGTGACATGACGTCACGAAGATGCCAGAAAGTAAAGATGACTCGTTGCCTTTCCTCTCCTATTGGCCTCTCTTTGTACGCGCGTTTATTGAATTTCTACTTAGTAGAATATGGATTTCCGCCCGTTTTTTAACAATGAGCTGTGCTCGTTTCCCGAAGTTCTGCCTGTGTATATGTTTTTAGATGAAAGTACTCAGTTGAATAACGCTATGAATAAGTAACCTCTATTGTAATTGTATTATTATAATAATAGATTCATACTTTAGCGTTTTCACTATGGAGGTAGTCCTGAAAAGGACTGTTGGGTTTGAAAGGGGATAGCAAAGACAAAAAAGGAGGAGGGGGAGGGGGTGGGGGTATGGACGGGTATTATGTCGGTTGCGTCCTATGGAGGACTATACTTTGTATTGTATGTATAGCGGTAGAGAAATGGAGGATAGAGGTAAAGAAATCAAAATAGGTGTTGTTTCGTGAGAGGAGTTCTGAAAAGGTCTGGTAAACCAGGTTATGAATGCGAAAAAATGATAATGAATTATTAACATGATACTGTTTGATTGTCAAACTCTTTACAGACCAGAAAACCAAAAATATTATTGTTTATTTTGGGTTTTACGCAGATATGACTACGTGTATTTGCTTGTCAAAGTACGAACTTATCATTTTCGATCTTGTGTATTTGACAATTTTAAGGTTTTTAAGTGAACCTTACATGCTATATGGTATTTATCTTAAAACGTTCACGTTTACTTCAGTTATCTTAATGGGAAACCTTATTGGGGAACACAAATACACGTTCATCTCATTTATGCGATTTATGTGATTCATGTGATAAAATAAGGTATGATTAATCATAAAAAGTAAAAACGAGATGAATTTAATGGCTTGAGGTGTGCCATTGTAATAGCAATCGTCCAGATAACCACTCCCTTTCAATTATATAAATATTCAATATTGCGCCATGATCATTCTCTGACATTATTGGCGCACTTCGAATACAGGAATATCCGTCGTAAAACACACACAATAATATTAACAGAATTATATATATACATCGTATTTTAAGAACGTTGGGTTGTCGCAGTATGGTGGTTCATTCACTTAACCCTCATTTCTAGGGTTTATAGGGTTGTCCGACACTATAACTATAATGATAATAATTATACAAACAATGATAATTATTATTATAACTTGTAGTAGTAGTATTATTTGTTTTATTATATTACTACTACACTGTACTACTACTACTACTGCTACTACTACTACTATTATAGTAAGAGAACGGATTGTAGAATCGGTCTAATATTTGCCGTATCATTAATTCAGCATTACACTCAAGATAGATATTGCTATTGTTCTACCGTACAACACACATTATACCAGAAACCATGGTCACTCAGGTTATAAAAGCTGTGCAGTGTTTAATCGCATGTTTGCAGTAATTACGTACACTGTACATCTTCCAAGTAATTATCTAGGGCCCATATGAGTTACAGAGTGAGTGTAGTGCGTTTAGGAGATACAATATATGGTCATGGTGGTATACGGTTAGTAACACGTTGCTATAGCAACGTTTGCTATGAAAGAGAAATGGATCAATAGGTATCGTCCTCCTTTTAAATGTGTAATGAGTGGGCTCGTCAATTAGAATTGCATTCAGTCTCAGATATAATCACATATTTCATTGTTTTGATAAATAATCTTGCATCCAATGTTCGTTTGTTTTAACCACGGGGCAATGGTGAAGCAAGTTGTAAGGAAATAAAAATAGGAGAAAGTGAATAATAATTACTTAATGGATAAAAGATATAATATTGTGAAGGTTAAAATGCCATAGCCTTTATCGTGTTTTTGCAAATGAGAATACTAGCCATGACTGTCTCAAAATAACGAGCACTCATTATTTTGTGTGTCCTTTACGCTGTATTCGGTTGTGCAATTGGTTTTCTTATAACAGGAAGTAAGATCGGGAGGTAAATAGTTTAGGTGTAGATAGATTTTCAGA
>BEXV01001811.1:65440-83538 GCA_003118195.1 Hemicentrotus pulcherrimus
ATTTCTTGCAAACGTTTGTTTTCTTCTTCTCTTCTAATATAACAGCCGGAGCGTGTTCTTCGGATCCTTGTCTCAACGGAGGAACCTGTTTCGAACAGAACGGAGGAAATGCTTTCTTCTGCCAGTGTTCCGCGGGCTTTCAGGGAACCACGTGTGATGTAGGAGGTAAGCGACCGCTTTCTTTAAATTATTTGCTACTAATCAGTTACATCGGCAAAGTTATAAATCAATAATTATACCGTCGATCATTTAGGAGCCTGAAAACAAAGTACCACAGCGTTTACAAAATTACACAATATAAAGAGAAACATGAAATACTTAAAATGAAATATTACAAATTACATTAACTTACTGAGGGAAGAAATATGTTTTAAGGGATCTTTTGAAAGAGACAAGACAGGTTAAGATTAAGAGTGCTTTAAACATCCTCACCATAATATTGCTTATAAATTTGTTTTTTCTGATATAACAGTCGGAGCGTGTTCATCGGACCCTTGTCTGAATGGAGGAACCTGTTTCGAACAGAACGGAGGAAATGCTTTCTTCTGCCAATGTTCCGCGGGCTTTCAGGGAACCACGTGTGATGTAGGAGGTACCGGTAAGCGACTGCCATCTTTAATTTAATTTCTCTGTGACTAATCAGTTACATCGGTTACTCCACACCGACTCCAAAATAAACGAATCATGGCCATTCGGGGGTAATGTTATGTTTAGTACGGTCTATCGTCGGACTAGTGTCGATCTTGTTGGTGAGAATGGGTCACCAATCTTGTCATTCATGCCGTAGATGTTTCATTGGATCGTACAAACTTATGATAATGAACCATGTATTTCACTGCATATTATGTATTTGTACCTAATGCATACATACATTATATTTCAATTGGGCTAGTCCAGGGTATTTTATCCCATATGTTAACGTCACCATCAACGTATAACCGATTACTTAATTTTATCAAGTTGTCAGTTCTTCTAAAGCTAGACTCATTTAATTTTAATTACTCACGTGGTGTTCATTTTGGTCAGTTTTCTATATTGTCGTAAATGAGCAACGAAAGAATTTTCTGGAACATATAGCTCAATTATATATTATATATTTGCATAACCATTGTTGCAGTGGAAGTTGTGGTTTATGTCTGTCATACCATTTATCGTTTACTCATTTGTTCTAATACAGCTTATTCATGTGAATCTAACCCATGTCAAAATTAGAGTACATGTTGGTCCCCCCCCCCCAGAAATATACATACAAATACAAAATAAATCAAATGGTATCGTCATTTGAAATATAACAACTTACTACAAAGTCATAATAAATGATCACGAGAAAATTTTCTAGAAGATACTATTCAAATACAGAAGAGAAGTATTCCCATTTTAGTAATAAATGTACTTGTGGTGAATATTTGTACATTACCTATATAATGTTGTTCATGTCTTTGTTCTAACAGTTTCCCCGTGTGCGTCTAACCCCTGTCAGAATGGGGGTACGTGTTTTGATAGCGGTGACCTGACAAATTATTTCTGCATCTGTAGTGCTGATTACATTGGAGAAAGCTGCCAGACAGCAGTTGGTATGCCATGCCTATCTTTATTTTGCCCTCAATTTGCAGGGACGTTGCTAGGGGGGGGGGTTGGAGGTTGTAGGGGAGCGGAGGGACAATGTTATGTCAATTTTGGTGTTCTTATTTTAGAGCCTTGTCCGCGAAAGTTGATGATTTTTTGTTGCTGTTGCTTTGTTGGTATTTTTTGTTTACACATTATTAGATAGTGATGAATACACCCCTCCCTCGATTCAAAATGGTCCAGCGACGCCCTTGATAATTCCATTGCTATTGTTTGACAGTGTCTTTTTTCTAGCTGTCCATATGTTCTGGTATTGCTTCAGCCTGTTAGGGGAACAGTCTTTAACTATATGACTGACCCCATCTAATGCACCTTTCAGAATCTAACATTGTATATGACACTAAATCTGCGTGGTTGACATATTTTGTAGAATATTCTTAAAGTAATACTTTTCATTTACATTATCCATTTAAGTATTCAAAGCATGTTAAATAGTTCAGTCATTCTACTTCTAATCAAATTTATGGTTATTACTGTAAGGTTGCCTCTTAAAGTATATGACAAATCTGTCCATTTCAAAATTAAAACTCATGTTTAATTCTACTACCCCTTAAAATATTGATGAATAAGTTGCAGAAGTTACAAAAAACGGCACAATAATATCCTATCTGCCATTGTTTTCTTACAAGCATTCGATATCATCCACATAACTGTTTCATTCATACAAACAAAACTAAATTTATTTATTTGCTAACATACTAATCTTTCATTGTATTTAAGTCTCTCAACCCTTTTATTTCCCCCGATTATCTCTCATTTTAAACGTCACCTACCACGCTCTGTATTCTTATCCGTATCGTCCGAAATCAACCATCTGTACTTTCATATGACCTTCTATTCTGTTACCTGTACATATCTCTACCTTTCTACCATGGTCTATACTTCAGATATGAGTCTACCATCGCCTATACATATTTCGTCTTCTCAACCGTTTATCTCTGCATCCCTTCTGTTCCCTGAACTTATCTCTACCTCTCAACCATCACCTATACTTCTACCATCGCCTATACTTCTACCATCGCCTTGGCTCATTTCTATTTCTCTACCATCACATACATGCATACTAAACTCTACACCTCTCTATCACTGCATACACTTATCTTCACCTATAGCACAACCCAACCCATGTATATCCGATCCGTGCCAGAACACGGGTACCTGCTTTTCTTCTGTCGATGGCTTAACCTACAGATGCTTCTGCACCATCGACTACTCTGGATCCTTTTGTGAAATTAGTGTCATTGGTAGGATTCTTGACATCTTTTCACGAATGCGTTATAAGAACAAGTTCGCCGACATCCCTCCGAATCGCGTCTTTATTATTAGACTCTTATATCAAAGGGATCTTTTCGAACTTGTACTTGTACGGTTTCGTGAAACGCTGTCATTAACGCTATGTATCCCCCGTGGACATTATATTACCTTATGTCAGAAGAACGTTGACAATGCAGTAGTCGGGGNGGGTAAGCGGACGCATGAAAGGGATTGTGTAGGCCTATATAAGTTTTCACAAATTAAATCACAGCAGTTTATGTAGGGTCTCATAAAAGCTGGGATTTATTAGCTACACTTACCAAAAGTAATTTCATTAGTATCAAATACGAAGACAGATTTAACTACCTCAATTTTGTCAAATTATCTCCTTTTCCTCTGCTAAAAGTTCTTGTTTTGCAAAATATTACGCAGTGTTTACTTCACAACATTCAAAGAATGATAATGATATCTTTCATTAATTTTGAGGAATAATTCACTGGCTTAGATATTTATAGCTACATTTTCATCGTTCGAGGTAAAGTTCTGATCTCATTTTCTTACTTGCACAACATCTTTTTTCATGCTTCGTTCATGCTTCTTTCATGCTTCTTTCATGCTTCTTTCATGCTTCTTTCATGCTTCTTTCATGCTTCTTCCATCTCACATACTAACACGTGTCATCATCACATATCTTCTCTGTAGCTGCCCATTGTACTCCTCACGTATGTCGCAATGGCGCACCCTGCCTGCCCTGGCATGTTACTTTCACGTGCGCCTGCCCGTCGGGTTTTGGTGGCACCACCTGTGAAAATGTTGGTAGGTTCCCCCCGACGTGCACTCTGTATACATAAGGTGTAACACTTGACTGTTCCAGGATTTTAAAAGTGCCCCTGTTTTGCAGGGCACGAGGGGCATATCCCCTACCACGCTCCCCCACAAACACACACAATTCAAGGCAAAACAAGAAACACAAAGAAGCCCTTTATTGCCATAAAAGCCCATAGTCGGCATAAATTATTGAAGGAACCCCTTTTCTTAGGGTTCAAAGAGGTTTAGAGGAGGTTTAAAGATCTAGTTCTCCTAAGTCCCGCTAAAATTCTTACCGCAGAGCTTGTTACAAAAGTAGAGATGAATATTTTCTGGGCAATGTAGGTACACAAAACAAAAGTACATGGCCTTAAACAGTACCTTTCGTTCCGATTAGACTTCAGAACAGTCATGTTGTGAACACGTTTTGATGATGAGTGGACACGACGGGGTAGGTTCCCGTCGACACCAACAGAAAAAAAGAGTAGATTCAGGGAAACGTTTTCCGATTCTAACGCGGTCGAGAGCAATACTCTCTCTCTCTCTGTCTTGTATTATAGGCCCAATCTATTTCAAACGAAACCGTTTGCTTGACTAAGCCATGTAAGCAACAACACTTGCATTTAAAATGTTAGTTAAACCGATCATGATTATTTAGACTGTAAAATAAGCCAAATTAAGCATGTTATCTGGTTATTATTTTAGCATCCGTTATTTGGTATGCATGACGAAAATGATATATTATACGTGTACGTATATTGATTAATTGCCATGTTGTCAGTAGATAGGATATAACGTGTATTTCTGACGGTACTTTTATCGAGTTATTGGTTATGTAGCATCGAATAAGGTATGCATCTGCGCATTTCATTCTACCTCGTATCACCTACACTCTCGCTTTCTTCGATCCATATTCCCTGAAAACTTACTGAATGAACTTAAAGGTAAAGACCAGTATTGTAAACGCCCAAATTTCAATAAATGAAATGGAAACTCTCATTACCAATCATGTGAAAGAATATGCTTTGACTAATACATGATGATAAAAAAATTTGCCGGGAAACCTCCTACTAATTGATATATTTGGTAAATTAGTATATCTATTTGACTGTGAGAGATATAGGGTAGTCCCATATTCATCTTCCTGTGTATAGTGCTTGTAACTTTAAGAAGAATGGGCCAAATTTCTTATCATTTTGATGATTGCAGTACACACCAATACTTATAAGCTAGATGATCAACCTTTTCCGATCGATTCCACAACGTTTCTTTCACAATGCAATCGCATGACCATAACTGGTCTTTGCCTTTAATATGCCTCACCTTGTGCATGTGTAGGCTTTTTATTCATAGCATGCCTCTAACTTGCTAATAGAAATATGATTGCCGATATGATGGTCATTGAATGTTTTTCCTTATAAATTGAATGAAATATCGTTACTAATTATGTCACTGTAATCTTCATGACAAAGTACATTGACAAATATTGCATGGGCATGTCTTGTGGATCATTGCCTCAATGGAGTAACTTTGAAAGCTCCATGTTTCCTTTATTAAAGAAACTGTATTATATGCATGTTCTGCAATAGCTATACTCCTTTGTACTTGTCAGTTATGCCGACGACTGCATGCGACTCGAACCCGTGTGTGAACGGAGGGACATGCTTCTCGTCTGCGGATCAGGCTAGTTTCCAATGTATCTGTCTGACCGGCTTCAGCGGACTCTTCTGCCAGGATACTACCAATGGTACGAACCACTAAACCAAGCATGCAGTAGAAATTTATTATTGCTTCATCCCATAATGCTCACATAATTATGTAGCGATATAAATTTAGAAGCTTAGAGCATTGCGTGATTGATAGAAAAACAAAAAAATCAGCAGCATCAACTACAACAGAAGCCTAGTTTTTCATAATTTGTCAAAGGGGTCCAATCACCTGAAAATATATTGCTCTCAAATGCTCGAGGTTCCATGTCACTCGGTCAATGACGGTAACATGTTGTTCTTGAAGTGTTAGTATACTGTTTTGAGCACATTGTGAAGTGTTTTGTAGCTGCAAGGGGAGTTTGACCAAACACTCTGTTGATTGACCTGAGTTGGATTAGAAGTGGTTAGCTTCAAATATTACCAGTGTAATAGGTTATTGCCAAACAACCAAGTCAACCTAATTCACCAAAGTACCTTGGATTAAACGTAATTTAGAATGTCATGTATTGCGAGTCATGCTTTTCTATCCTACAGTCAGCTGATAGATATAACGTATAGTTAGCAGTCGAGACTAATATCGCTGATTTTAAGAGTAATGCTATTATGTTCCATTCTAAGCTAGAACTAGCAGTTTAGATGAATATAACTGCTTTCTATAATAATACATTCCTAAATCCCTATAACATAATGCCGCTTTGGTAGTCCATCTTAGCTTGCAAACGCTTCTCTTAACAGAACAATGCCAACCTACAACTTGCCAAAATGGAGGAACGTGTTTCCAATCAGGGGGCAGTGATGATGGCATTATTTGTGTGTGTCCATCTGGTTTTGAAGGCTCGACCTGTGAGATAACTTTAACTGGTATGTTTTTCATGTCTACTAACCGAGTGATCTACCATCTAACCGTATCATAATAATTACTGCTTGTTTTAATCTGAAGTAAAGGACGTTCCGCAGTAATGTCCGAAGGCACCTTGATTAGGAAGGGCTAGATAATCAAGTACTTACTATATGCTCAATATAAGGAACTCCCTCCAGTCATTTAGCATGGTAAAATACATAACCAGCTGGCCCTGTGGAGCTTAGGTTCACAGAAATGGTACTGCGAACATCCTTAACTATAGGGCCTTATTGAGAGATAACTTATCTGCTAGTGTGTTTTCATATCAACTAACCAATCATTGTCTCGTCCTGAAGTGAACATATCCCGTTTTAATCGAAATTTGATTTAAAGGATAAAGTTTACTCTGAGTGTTCTCTTTTGACGTAAC
The DNA here is from genome assembly GCA_003118195.1 of Hemicentrotus pulcherrimus. Lineage (NCBI taxonomy): Eukaryota > Metazoa > Echinodermata > Echinoidea > Camarodonta > Strongylocentrotidae > Hemicentrotus > Hemicentrotus pulcherrimus. Next base: position 72,108 of record BEXV01001811.1, read on the forward strand.
TTAATTAACCTGGAATGTCTCCATTTTAACATTGGTTACTGTTTCATCACGAATTAACGTTACCCCTTACAGGGATCCGGTAACTTTGTCTTAGATTCTGAAACAAAATTCTGGATTTAGCTTATGATGCAGTGATAATTATAAACCTACAGGTCAGTCAGGAACCCCATTACTTTTACAATTCGATCGCCTGTCTGATTATCAAGATATTTATGATTGGAATTACAAATTTTGAAAACCGTTCGCCTGACAGTTTTCATAACACTACAGTCTATTGGGGAAAACGAGTATGGTAAAATTGATTTTTTTTTACTTTTTTGAGGCACTTCTTGTTTATTTTGAAGCGCGACTTTTTTAGGGCTTCAATATTTCACCATATCACAGACACTGATAACACGTAGGGCCGTGTATCTCAGATTTCACATTGTTAAACGATCCCTTTAAGGCTTGGCTCGTCAGACATGATGGGGCAAAACCGCTCTGTTTTTTTTTTTTTTTTTNATCTTACACAGCAGAGCTCGGTAAAAAACGCGACACATTTAGAGAAAGATCAAACGCTGGCTAGTTTATTTGTTATAACACTAACAAATATTTTTCGATGGTTAAGTAATTGTTTATGCATGCAGCAATATAGTTTTTATCTTAATATTTAGTTTGTAACAAGCAATGTGTTTATGCATGCAAAATAGGGTTTTACATTTCGTAAAGCTCTTGAATACAATTACCATGCGTATAGTACTTTGGTACGTTTGTGTTTAAATCGTGTCGGTTTTACCCAAAGCTTTGCCTTTGCATGCGTAGTTGAGATTACATTTCGTTCTATGTTCCGATTTTCTTTTCTCACCCACCGTATATACTTTAGTTTTGGCATGTTCGTCTAACCCATGCATGAATGGCGGCACGTGCTTCGAGTCTGGCTCGTCGGGAGGAATAGCCTACATTTGTTCCTGCCCCATTAATTTTTCCGGCGTCAACTGTGAATTAGGTATGTAACCCCTTTAACTTTACATTCTATTGCTTAACTCCACTTCCTTCCTTTCAAGGTACTTATGTAGGTTGTCATAGTTTTGTTTACACCAAGAGTTATGTGTATACAGGGTAGTGTGTCCGTGACTCGATCCAGAAGCTGACCAATCAGAAGTCGCCATTCTAGTGACCACGTGATGTTGGATATCGTATGATTAGCATAAGAGTTATATGTTTGAACAATGCAGGTAAGTATGTATTTTTAAGTATAATTTTGGGCTCGATGTTACACCTTCGCTTTTAGTTCCTGTGGAATTAATGTTGTCTATATTACTATATCTTTATCCTAATTAATGTTTGCGTTCACCAGCGACAGTTACCTTATGTACTGGTCACTGACAAATTTCCATTTGACAGCCAGTATTACATATGATTGTCGCAGGTGAACCCAATACAAAATCGCTTAATGCTTGATTATGTTCTCTCGTTGGGGTCTCTTACCATGTTCTTTATTTTCTGACAGATAACGTTTCTGTTTTGTTCAGTCAGGCAAGTTCATGGTATATATCTGAGGTATTATGTATCAAATTTCTGTGTGCTGCTGGTGTAATGTCAGTGCCAAAAGTTGCTTAAGTTTCTCGCAATCGAAATACCAAGCGATGTAGATCAGAAATTGAAAAGCCTTATACTGTCAGAGTACTGTGACGTTAGTGACTTGGTGTATGCAATCTAGATGTTTAGCGCAGTATATCGTTCGGTTATAATTTCATTTTCATGAGCTTATTTTGTCATGCTTTGTTCGAGTAGAAACTGTAACTTTGAATGTTTTGCGTAGGAATGGTTCCACGAAAGCTCTAATAATATTACGTATCATGATCCGTAATACTACATTAGAATTATCCTAGTGCCTTTAAGCTTTAAGTCCATAAATGCAAATTTCATGTCAAGCACTTCATAATACAGAAACCATATTCATCTATCTTATATTTGCACTTTTACCTTTTTCGAAATATCATTATGCTACACTCTATCAAACGAATGATATTCTTTTATTCTCATTTATAGGTTTGTAAAATAACTATGAGTGTCCTTAGCGTTGCCTTACATTTTGTTTAATGTTCATGCTTTTAGCAGTATGGGTGATTCCGTATTAAAAAAAATAGACAATGTGGTGACAACGTTTTACCTTAAGGACTTTAAAAATAATTGATGAAAAATGTTTTATGATTATTTTATCAATAGCAGGAAGAAGAAACAGAAAATTTTAAAGTTGTGTGATTTTTATTTTATCATTGGGTGTAATATATAAAAATATATATAACTGTCCAAAATGGCAGATAGTTAATTTTCATGGATTCGACAACCCTCCGAAAAACAAAATAAAAAGATGAATCGCTCTGAGAGTTACCCCAAAATGAATCTCAAAACAACTCATTTGATTATTGAAATTGAAAATATTGTTTGGTTTTGCTTCTTTCTAATACGGAATCGCCGCCATGCTCTCCATTCTCTGTTCATTGTAGTCAAAACTGCCTGCTCATCTCAACCTTGTGCAAACGGGGCTTCATGCTTAGAATTTCAAGCCAGTTTACGCTACGCCTGCATATGCCTCCCTGGTTTCACGGGATTTAATTGTGATGTACAAGGTAATATATGTACCTTCTCATGGTTCTTGCCTGCTGTGTGGGGGGAAACTACGTAAGTCATTAAAGAAAATTTGCTTTTGGGTTTTTTTTTTTGTTGCTTGTAATATCACCATAGCATTTTTTTTTTAGGTAAACGTCAAACCTTTATTTAAAGTAGATTTAAAGTAGAACAGAAATAGATTCAAATGGGGGAAAGGTAAAAGCATTTTCGATTTGTTGTGAGAGCCAGAGTCAAAATATGATATTTTCGCGCGCATAAGCTGTTAAGTAATCAAAATTCTGCGAATCGTTGTTTCTTCGGGCTCCATAAAACTGATATGCTATCAACGATTGCTGTATCCGCAAGCGTACCTCAACCTGCTGCTAAGACCTCAGTCACGCCAACGAGACCAACATCAGCCCGACAAGAGACTGCGTCACACCCCCAAACCGACTCCACGTCACATTGACTCCAGACCGATCTTGGCCACAGGGGGTAGAGTCAATTTTGGTGACGGTCAGGTAACGGTCTGATTGGTGTGGCTGGGGGAGCAAGGGGGACTTTTTGATTTGCACGACGAGAACGTGGACTGCAAATAGTGACATCCTTTTAAGGCACTACCAGTGCCTTAAAAAGACGTCACACGTGACTGCCAGTGCCTTCAAAGGAAGTCACACGTCAACGTCCGCCCACAAATCGAAAAGTCCCTAATGGCTGGACCTCGGTCGGTTGAGAATCGATTTGGAGTCGGTTTTCGGTTTAACTGAAAACTTGCTACAATGATGTATCTTCTTTCCGATAATTTTGCACTGTTTGTTCTAATAAATGCATGTTATTATGTACGTGTTATAATGTATATGTGCTTCGTGTAAAATGTACTTGTATTGCATGCTGTGCCACACCGATTTTTCATATGTACGCTGTAAATGATACGTTTCATGTCCTCTTCTAGCTATTGATTCCCTTTTCAAGCTATGCATTTCCTTTTCAAGCTATGTATTTCCCTTTCAAGTTATGCATTTGTTTCCATCAGAACTTCAGCTTTAGAGAAGCACCAGATACATTCCTTGGGATAAATACTTTACCTGTAACGCTATTCCTCTTCAAATTTGGGCAGATGCATTTTGAACGAGTAAAAATCTGGCGCAAGCACAAATTTAAACAGAAACAGTTATTGTTGATTTTGATGTAGATGAGTTAAGATAAATTTTTTAAAAGCCCGATATAATAAGTCCTGAACATGTTTGTCATTCCTGCAAATCTCTCTCCTTCCCCTCATTATTCTGCTTATGCTTGTTCATCCCATTTCCAAAAGTTTTTTTGTAGAAAATTATGAACAATTGCGGATTTGATATATTTAAAAAAAAGAAGACATAGTCACAGTAAAAGTTTTGAACAACTTTTCCATTCCTGCAAACAAAACTCATTTCCTAGGAAATTTCTTCAATGTTGCCATTTCCATGTTCACTTCCTTCACTGTAAATCTAGCCCTGCCTCTGCCTAATCCTGCATGTGCCTCTAACCCATGTCCTAATGATGCTACGTGCCTAGAAGCGGCGGGCCAAGCGGCTTACCTTTGCCTCTGTCCAAATGGTGATGTTGGTACACACTGTAATATAACTACAGGTAATAATGCATACCTATGAAACGGGTAATGCAACATTAATATTGTTATAGGATAATTTTTGTAAAAGCATTGTATTATGTAGGCATTGAAATAGAATGCCAGGTCATAACGTATAATATGCATGTGGAAAGCACTTAGGATCAAAACAAACCTTCTTCGGAGAGATCAGAAGCTCATTATTCATCAATAACACGTTCATGTATGATATGTAGCTGAGTAAAGATAAAATAGAAAAAGCCCGCTAGAATAAGTCCTGAACATTTTTGCCATTCCTTTAAATCACTCTTCTTCCCTTCATTAATCTGTTTATAAGATTGTTCGTCTCATTTCCAAGAGATGAGAATTAGATTTACAAAAAAAAAAGATACACAGTTACACTCGAAGTCTTGAACAAATCTTCCATGTCCGCAAACAAATCTCATTTCCTGGGAAATTTCGTCAATGTTGCCATTTCCATGTTCACTTCCTTCACTGTAAATCTAGCCCTGCCTCTGCCTAATCCTGCATGTGCCTCTAACCCATGTCCTAATGATGCTACGTGCCTAGAAGCGGCGGGCCAAGCGGCTTACCTTTGCCTCTGTCCAAATGGTGATGTTGGTACACACTGTAATATAACTACAGGTAATAATGCATACCTATGAAACGGGTAATGCAACATTAATATTGTTATAGGATAATTTTTGTAAAAGCATTGTATTATGTAGGCATTGAAATAGAATGCCAGGTCATAACGTATAATATGCATGTGGAAAGCACTTAGGATCAAAACAAACCTTCTTCGGAGAGATCAGAAGCTCATTATTCATCAATAACACAAAATGCCTTTTTTAGTTTGGAAATGTCAATGCTAAATCAGAAACAGGTTTTAGGGGAAAAGATTTGTTATATTAATTGAAACGAGGAAGAAAAACCTAGACGTAATCTAGTTGAGGCTGCATACAGTTTTTTTAGGCGTAGATTTATTTTAAAATCATTTGTCTGTGCTTTCAGTGTATTCTAGCTTTTGCATGCTTTTGTTTTCTTCATTGCAATGTTCTAATATCTTCTTCATTGTATTTATATCTTCGTTTGCAATTTCTTTCATATTAACTGATCGCTTTCACTCTTCCCATAACGATTGCGTAGACCCTACTCCCGTGCGAGGTTGTTCCTCGAATCCCTGCTCCAGTGGAGCGACCTGTCTGGATGCAGCAGATGGAAGCTCATTCACCTGCCTATGTCCAAACGGTGCTTTAGGCATTAACTGTGAAATGGCTCCAGGTACACATTTATCTATCCCACAAAACACACGGACACAGACACACACCCACGCACACAAATAAAAATACATATATGCCACGGATGTAATATGTGATTTATATCATAGCAGAGTTAAAACTCAAACGATCAATCTATTGCAGGATAAAGAATCCAGAATGAATTATAACCATGTTCTCTCGACATAAGATACCCATACCAGAGCTCAAGATTAGCTTTTAAGTTAGTTACATAACTATGAAATTATCTGCCCCCTCATCAAGAGAGCTAACTTTAAAATGATTGTGTTTATCCAATCGTCATGACTTTCGCTTGACAAATAAAAAAAAATCGCAATTATATTCAAAATAGTTGTAGTACCCATATTTAAATAGATCATCGACCATGACTACTAATCCTCCAGCTACCATTAGACTTCAATCACCTTCCTACCATCTGTCCATCTTCTGTAGGTCCCCTTCCTACATTTAGCTGCTCCTCAAACCCTTGTCCTGACGATGCAACTTGCTTGGAAGCAGCGGAAGGGAACTCTTACACATGTCTGTGTTCTAACGGTCAGCTTGGGGTAGACTGTAGTTTAACAGGTAAATCTAGCCTCATAAGTGAAGTAACCAAGTTCCAAAGTAAAAAAGTAATCGAGTAACATAGCCTGCTTGTCGTGAAAGTCTAACTGACCATGCCCAATTTCTAATCGTCAACTTCAAATTTAATAAATATTTGTTTTCTTCAACTAAAAGTTACATCAAGAATATGACTATTTCGAACGTACATCAGACATGTTAATAAGTGCTTTACGAAGTCAACATATCTACCCAGTCAAAAGTCACCACAACTACCTTATAAACAAACCAAATGCAGGTCCACACACATTTTTTGAGCAATCATCAAAATAATACTGGTTTGTACTTATATTCTTCACTCCTCAAGATCTCCTTGAACGTCACGTAACATCCTTTTTTTCAGTAGTTTAGTTGTATTCCTTTAACACGATTGCATAGACTTTCAAAAAAATCAACTCTATGGCAATTTCAATACCCCATAGTAATGCCTGTAGATTATTGTGTCATACTTCAAAGTAATGTTCTCACATTTCAAAAGGTGATGGCAAGGCTATTGACATTGTTTTAGGTTGATTTGTTTGTCAAGTCTTTTTGCGATAGCGTCCGTCACACCCATGCATGCTCTGTCTTTGTTCTCACGTTGTATTTCTTCACAATAATTATGCACGAATACCTTGCTTTCACATTGTATTTCTTCACGTCTGTGCATGCTCTCCTTCTGCTTCCACTTGCAACACTTTCTCTTCATTTAGCACCTATCAACGTAGTACCCGGCTGTGCCTCGAACCCTTGTCCTGGCGATGCAACGTGTTTGGACGCTTTTGATAGAAGTTCATACACGTGCTTATGCTCCAATGGTGTAATTGATATATATTGCGGTAATCCTCCAGGTAATGTTAGAAAATTGGCTACATGCACGTACGCTAGATGTCTCATATTCATACGTCAAGTGAATTCGGTCGTGGTGGTAACGTTATCGTCATATGCAGTTTAGGGTTTCTACTGCACTATCTATTACCTTTTGAGTTAGTATAAGTTAACAAATACATACATCATCCAAGTCCCTTAACACCAACATACACATATAAACATGTATCAAGCGTATATGCTCGTAGTGTTAACATTCTTTTCAGATGTATTTTGGGGCTTGTACTATTGTACATTTATTTCGATAAAACAAATACATTTCTCAATCCAAACTAATTCCTACCACTGATTTGCGTCATCACACATCAGGTTTACAAGTTTAGAATGGTTGCTTGATCCTTTATTCGATAACTGGTCTAATATTCATTCTAATATCTTGACCTTACCGAACGTGTTTCATACCATCCGTTTCTTGCATGATTGTTTGTATTTTGGGGGTTACATGTCCCTGGTTTCTCTTTCTCTTTTTATCTATCCTTTTCTAGTCCGTGCCATTACCAAATCCCACCCCACCCAATCCTACCCCGCACCCTCTCTCTTCGCAACACCCAACTCTCCTTTCAAACATCATCCCCTCTTTCCATATCGCTTGTATATTCGTATGTTTTTCGTTGTGGTATACGCGAAGGCTTATATAAGTGTTGGTTGCTTTATATATTTTATAAGCGGGCCCCTGGAAGAATCCATCCTCATTGACCGTGCTACTACATATATTAGGGACTTTTATATTCGCACGAAGACAATGGGGATTCCTACGGTCGACGTCCTTTTAATACACTGCCTTGAATGGACGTCTCACGTATCAGTCCATGCAAATCTAAAAGTCCCTATTAAGTCTGGTCATGTTCACGTGTGTTTTGTATTAACGTTTTTCTAACCCGGCACTGTGATGTTTGAACCACTAAACTTACAGATAAACACCGTGTTCTTATAAGTTAATCAGCCTTCATAGTTTTTTAATATAATTGGCTCATTTATTTTAATGTGGATTTTTAACAATTTCAATAAGCGCAATTTTGTGCAGTTTATCAGCGTAGATCAATATCGCGCTTTCATATTCTCCTTATGGTTTGTCTTATGAGTGTTTTTTAGTATTTAATTGCTCTAGGAACTATATAAGTAATGTTACTTTTTGTGCAAATTTCAAATATAAAATAATCTTTGTATTATAATGGTAATGTGTACCATGTACTACATTTAAACATATATTATTTATGCACGAGTGGTATTAGTTTTGTATGGGGCATGCATGTACAAATACAAGGTGGTAAGCTGAGGGTTAAATTAAAATAACTTGTGAAGTTTATTTGATTCATTTTAATTGTAGAGATGTAGGGTCTTACATGCTGAATTTTCGTCCAACGAAATGAATGAAATATAAAACATTTGCTGCCTTATAATAGCACATGCACGTGTATTGAGTAGAAAATGTATGATAAGTAAAATTATATTTGTCATGTTTGATTCATACATGAAGTTGAAGCTGCTTGCGCCCTAAACTCCTTTTCGAGTGATACAGCTTAGTTTAGATACATAGTTTTGTTTGCATTTATCCCTTGTTTTCATTTACAGCTGTTAGACAATTTAACGAAATGTCATAAAACATTGGTATTTAATAATCGGAGGATAACAAACAAAGGTTATTTTGAGTTGCGTGAGTACATATTCCTGTAGATACCCGAATTATCAATTTCATGCATTGTTACTCATAGGCTAATCCATTAAATAGAAATACATATAATAACACTGATCTAGGTATCACGCGCACATTACAGTAATTGCTTCATATATTGCCCTGCAGTATAAGCGAAAAACAGAAAGAAAGCAAACTATCACCACCATGCATTTACCAGAAATTCGATTTATAGTCATTTTAAAATTAGGGAATTTCATCAAGCCCAAACTGTGCTAAAACGCGACCATTGTTGCTCTAGCAAATGTCGAAAGCTTAAAAGGATATGTCACCCCCCCCCNTTTATTGACCCATGCATTTCACCTGTAATTATGTCACGCCGAATTCCAAACCAAAGCTGATATTCTTTGAATTTGCTTTTTAGAGTGGTAAAAAGAAACCCACAAAATTACTATTCCTCATACTGCTTATAGAAACCCTGTCACATATAGCTATTTCTTGCAGAACTCCAAATTAGAGATGGTGTTCTTTGAACTTTGCTATTTGTAGTGGTAGGTTGCGATGCTCTTCCCTGTCAGAACGGAGGGACCTGCTTCACCGCCGGAGCTGATCCGTCAACCTACATCTGCAGTTGCCCTGACGGTTACACAGGACCAGACTGCGAAACAGTTGGTGAGTGTGTAAACGTTGACGTCGAATCTCATATGCTAACGCTTTCTAATGCAGCTCAAAAGCTCCTATCCATCTCAAGAACAGGTGTTGCATCATGCTTGCCTCAAAGATCCAATTCAGAAATACAGGTTATTGATTAAATTGTTCATCTACTTTGACACTAAACGGTATAAGTTGGTTTGTGTGGTGTGGGAATAAAAGGGAAATTGGAGCACTTCTTTGGAGCAGAGTGTTGAGTTTGTCTTTTAGTGCTGCATTGACGTGCATCTTTTTACATTTAGGTCATTGTACTCTGTTGTTTTATAAACTTTTCAAATGGTTCTCTTTGTTTATGGCTGTATAGGTTAAGGGTTTCTTTTTATTAAACCAAAATAGATCAGTATCATGTTATTATATCCCAGGAAGGGAATAAATTTGACATGATGTTGACATAATTGGGTATGAGTGAACTTAATGATATTGATCAAAACGGCATTATTCATGATTGGTCGAAGTAGTGCTTGTTTTTAATGTAAATGGTGGAGGTCTTGCAAGGCATATATCTCATTCTTTTTTTAAATTCCCAAAAGAAAAATGTTGAAGATTTGGCTATAGGCTGCTTTTGCTTGACTTCTTTTTCACTGAGCATGTTTGAAGGCATTTCTACATGAAGCCTGTTCACGTTGATTTCCTCTTTGCATGTGCGTTCTCATTTGTTGTGCTCGTTTGATCTACATGTGCGTGCTTTGGTCTGCTGTAGTCTTAGCATGCTCATCCAACCCCTGCCAAAATGGAGCGACTTGCATGGACTCAAACCCCGGCTATGCATGCCAGTGCGCTTCTGGATATGAAGGAGATACGTGTGAGATCCTAACACAAGGTGAGTGCTTACAAGCAAAGCAAAGATTATTTAAGCCTGTCTCTTAAACTTGTGTATTGCACTCCTCTCCTTAAGAAGCATAATACTTCTACGCATAATTGCATTCTTCTTTGATGAAAAACAATTTCTCATAACAAACCCTATCTGTTCCCCTTCAAATTAGCTATTTTTGATAGTATCAAATATCTAATCGTCTTAACGATATTATACCCCCTAGTTGTTTAGTTTATAATACCTAGATCAACAGTTTTATAAGGATTGCGACAAATATGTATTATCACTTGTCATACACGTAATTGATTGTTGTTAAAAAAAAAAAGTATTCTCCTTTGAAAAATCTGTCTATAACTAAGAAAAAGAGTGGTTCTCTGGGCGTACTAATGAAAGACAATAATAATCATAAGCATCATTATGCACTCACATGCCATTATAATGTTGACACATGAGAAATTGACTTCTTTAAAGGTTATAAGGTCATGAAATACTTTATTTTATTTTTGTGGGTGCATCACGAATTTACACTCAGCTGAACTTAACTACAAATCATATAGAAACTTATCTTTTCAAATAAAAGAATGAAAAGATTACGATTGTGTTTAAGTTAATAACACACCTTATTATTTCATTTTGATAAAAGTAACGGACCCTCCTTGTGCATCATTACCTTGTCAAAATGGCGGAGTTTGTTCGGAAGTTGGTACAGAATACTCGTGTGAATGTCCCGTAGGCTTCAACGGAATAAACTGCGAATTAGCTGGTACGTGCATATTATTTACACTGTAACGGTGTTTGGAAAACTGATTTCTTACATTTGCTTTGCTATTTGGTAAATCCCTAAAGTGCCATACATTTTATGCTTTTACACGCATCATCATCTGTGTAAATGCGCCTATCGGTATAATTCAAAGTTGTAATGGCAATTTTCGAATTTTACACCAACTGCATTTTTTTTTTTACTCCAGTCTATGTAAAAAAAATCATAACATTTAGACCATAGTTTGAACAGGCCTATTATTGGAAATTGTATTTGCAATGAATACTAACTTATCTTACACACTACACAGGGCCTTTTTATTTATTCAGTTCATGTACACAAAGCGCGGTCATGGTGTAAATGGCCCCAACAGTAGATAATACATTGACTATATATTTAACCTTATTTTACGCAGAGCCATCATGTACATCAAATCCTTGTCAAAATGGTGGTACATGCTTCCAGGCTGGCGCAGGAAATGTGTATATTTGTCAGTGTGTGTCGGGGTTCTCCGGATCTAACTGTGAAATTAGAGGTATATATATATCTC
>BEXV01001813.1:40954-54986 GCA_003118195.1 Hemicentrotus pulcherrimus
AAAACGGCTCCCGGTTCTCTGAAAAAAATTAAGGACCGGGAGCCGCTTTTTCAGATATTTGGCTCCCGGTCTGCTTTGACTTAATAAAAGGCTTGCATGTATCTAATCAAACTTATATCACAATTTGATACAGATCTATCAAATTTCCTATACAAAAATCCAAGACACTACCAAGAGGTTTGTCCCTACTGTATATCTACATCACCATGCACACATTCTTATTGTTTTACAATTCCTGCCCTTCCTGGTCATAGTAGATATTTGTATGTGAATGTGGGTGCAATTACACCTGCAGTGATATGGTGACCCATGAAACTTGGCTTTTTAAACTTTCATGGTTATTTTAGAGCTTCACTTGTTTAATAAATGAGCTCTGTGTAAAGAGCGGTTGGTGTCAAGAAAGCTATATTACACTTCAACAAAGAGTGGCCCATTTATTTGTTTCCTGGCTTTGCCATTTCAGCCTCAGTCAGTGAGTCTTCTTTAGTTTAGATTGCCTTTTGACGGTGTGTATGTACTGCTGTTGAAGAATCTAAGAATGTGTGTACCTGGCTTGATTCAAGTAGTTTCAGGTTGAAATCGAGCACAGATACTTAAAAGGTGAGAAGTACTTGAAGATCTACACAAAGATGACATACACTCAGTGCCAGCTCTAGATGAAACAAAAGATTTCTGACATTTGCTCCCACATTTTCTTCATAATTTTGTATGAAGATGTATGTATTAGGTAATGTCGTCCGCTGCATACAGGTTCTTGGTTAGGTTTTAGGGTTTGGTTTTAGGGTTAGGTTTTAGAGTTAGGTTTGGGTATCATGTTGGGTCAGGAATTAGGCCAGTTTATAACTTAACCTAGGTTGTGTGGTGGTTGTGAAAACTCAGCACTTACATGTATTTAGGGGGGGGGCGTAGACTTTATTTTTTTTTCTTCTTCTTCTATCTATTCTTAGAATTTCTCATTTTTTCTTCATTTTCCGAAAAGAGCATAAAAAATAATGTCCAAATGTCGAAAACCAATTTAATGAAAATGAAGAAAAAATTGAGAAAATCTAAAATTAGATTTTTGATGAAGTCACACTTCACCACTCTAAAGGAGAAACAATAACAATTAAGGAAATTGCCAATTTGCAAACTGTCCTGAAGTGACTGATACCAGTTATTGAAACTTGAAAACTACAAGGAGTTGGTGAAATTTGTATGTAGTTTCAGGTGCTGCTGGTAGGTGACAGTTTTCAGCTTTTTATACAGATATCCCTCTTCATGCATCACAAGCCCTAGCTGTGTAACACTAGGGACTTTAAGATTCGCACGAAGATAATGGGGAGTGCTATGATCGACGTCCTTTTAATTCACTGCCTTGAATGGACGTCACACGTATCAGAACAAGCAAATCTAAAAGTCCATATTGTGAAGCCCTGGCTTCCTTGATGAAGTACATGTAGTTCATCTACATAATACTTGGTCTGTTTAGAACCAAAAGGGCATTAACTTGTAAACCTTCAAGTGACTCGGTGACAGGTTGATGAAAAAATGCATGATTTTAATTTTTAATGAAATGTTACTTATAACATTCCTTCTACTGTACCAACCCTCCAGCATGCACAAAATCCCCCCCCAAAAAAAAATTATCAAACCACAAAGATATTTATGATTTTCTTTGAAGGCGTCACTGTGCAACACCCTCTAACAGTAAATTCTCTGAACCATTTTTGAATTTTCCCAACCGTTTTTCCATGAAAATAAGACATAAGACAGGCTTTTAGATATCTCTCAACACATAAATGTCTGGAATGGTATATGAAGCCAATTCGTTACTTTATGACGAATTACATTCACCTAAAATGTAATAATATTGTAATAATATAGTTGGCAGAATTAAGGAATCGATCAGATCAGTTTTTCCCAATTTACGGTATATCATTAATAATGGTCTGTTTTCACTCAAACTCTCAGATTATCTTTAATTGTACATCTAGCATTGAAGTCAGTCACTACCTTAGCAACATTTTCTCTCATCTAAACACTGTAACTTGCCCTTCATGCTCTGATGAGAGGTGCCACATACAGACAGTTCTCCATCATGTATGTACACGCTGTATGTATGCTCTGATGACATTTGCTTTATCAAAGATGAAGGGTAAGGGTGCAGTTTGGTTTGGAATGGGTTAGTATTATAGATGTGTGGTTCAGAGTTCAAATCACGATATGTGGTAAGTGTATGGTAATGTCTGCTGAGTAGATGTTACCAGAGCATGTGACGTACATCCAACACAAGCAAAGAATATGATTCACTGCATGTGCTAGCTGCTTCTGGTTCTTTGAAACTTTTTAGAAAAGTTTCAGCTTACCAATGTTGGTCCTTTATAAATTATATTGAAACTTTCACTTTAACATTAATTATTTTGTAAAGTATATAATTGCATTTAGGTGGAATCAGTTTCAAATAACTTTGATTGATTGCTGGATGACATTCTTTTCATAAAATAGTTTTGGTTTCTGCTGCTTAAGTGCTCCCATCAAAAGTGTTGAGAAGGCAATGAAAAGAAATCTTACTAGTCTCTATATCTCCATTGCTTGGATTATTTTTATACATGACTTGATGGACATTGGAAACAGAAATAAAGGGGCAAATGTGTTGAAGAAAAAAAGCCTGTTTCGACATTTCATTGTGCTAAAATGCCATGGTAATGAGGAAGTTAACAGTGACTACCCAGCAGTGTACATCTGACTAAGAGAAATTATACGTATATAGAATAACTGTATAGTGAAAGAAGCACACAGACTAGAAAACAAGATTGTATCAAGAAACTATTTTTGAAGAGATCAGTTAACATGACAGCTTGCCAATCAGCAGTGCATGCTCAACCAGTTATGCCTCCCCCATTTGTGATTTGTATATGACATTCACACTAGAGCTGGTACGTTATTCAATTGAGAGGATGCTCAAAACATACATTTTGCTATACAATATTTTGTTATAGGATGTTTCACTTTTATGATGTCCAGACTAGAAAAAGGGTATTAACTTTTATTGTATACATGTACGATTGCTGTATCATAGGGTTAAAGACAAAGAGTGAATCCCATTGTATACCCTTGACCAATATCACATAACCTTTCATCAATTGCCCTCCTAACCAAGACATGGTCAGGTAATCATAATAGGAAGCAACAGGACAACTATCGATGGTCCTCTAAATCCTCAAATCAGCCCAGCGAAGCGCCCTACACAACCTTCAATAATTGATTAATCAGGTGAACTCAGTATTACATGGTGTCTGTATTCATCTATATGAAAAGGCCAAAGACAGGGCTCCCCCTTTCACATGTGGAAACAATGTTGGATATATCGAGTCAAAAGATAGCTGTCTAGCTAATACATGTAGATAAAAAATATAATGTTGCTTATATGAACGACTGCAGTGATACAACAGTATTTAAGTATTTAAGGTTTGCCTAATTAGCACTTACAATAGCATCAGTTTGTAGGAGATTCCCAGACCTGTATAGATATAATTAGTGCATGTTAATGTCATTTAGATGTTATCCGGGTATGTACGGGTTGGAACTGCAGAGCTTGAGAAATACACTTGCCCCATTCAAGTTTGATGATGAAACAACAATAAAAGCTTCTTCTGTTCAAAGTTATCAGTGTGATAAAGATTGTTCTGTGAAATGTGTATGATATAAAAATCCTTCTCAAGATCAGCGTTGTGAAGGGCCTTTGGGTCAGCCCACGGTTTGATGAGGGAGGTGGTAGGGAAAGCTCACTGGTTTGATGAGGGAGGTGGTAGGGAAACCTCCCTGGTTTGATGAGGGAGGTGGTAGGGAAACCTCAATGTGATAGTGCAAGGAAAGATGTAGTTTGATGAGGTGGTGGTAGGGAAACCTTCCTGGTTTGATCATGCTTGATTGGGAGATGTTCTCTGTCATGTTTGATTATGATCTTATTGGATTATGATGAAGAAACCATAATAAGAGACCAGCGGCCTCTGTCCAATTTGGCCTCCCCACCCTTGTACTCATTATACCCTGCCTAGCTGCCTCAAGGCATGTTCTCTATTTACTCAGAGCAGATAGCAAAGCGAAGAAAGAAATAACTAACTTCTCTGTCATCTCTAATGTATTCTTTATCATTTCGATCCTCAGAAGTTTTCATACCAATATCTAATACAATCATCTTTGCATCTCAGCCTTTACAAAATTTATGTCTTCATCAAGTCTCTATGGCGCTAAGTTTTGTCTTGTACATGTAAATACCAGTGTGATAATACTTATGATACACACATACTAATAATCCTCCTTTTTATTTTATTTATTTATTTATTTATTTATTTATTTATTTCTGATATTTATACAGGGTGGCACATATCACCAATTTGGAAGTCTTCCATGAGGCCCTGTTTAAATGTATCATACAATGTATCCAGCTTGAGTAGTTGTTTATCTTTCTTTAAATTGAAATATATGCTACTCTTCACTACACGTACATGTATGTTTGATATCTAAATATGTTATATGCCTGTATTGGTAGGTGAATGCATTCACATTGCCTGGTCCTTTGCCTTTCATCCTTGTTCCTTGTTCCTTCCTTGCCCTTTTCTATTTTCCAATCTTTAGTTCTGGAAAGAGCAAATTTTCCCTGAGATTTTTTCCCCAATCAATTTGATGAAATGACGGTGCTGTATTTACATCACATTCCTCAATCCCTGTCAGCAAACACAAATCAACTTGAAGTAGAATGTTCTCACTGTCCAGAGAAGATAACTCCATGTAGTTCAAAGTGTGTGTCACAGAGGTGTATCTGTGTGGTGCACATTCCCTTTTTCATGTACATTGTCCTATATAATTGCACTTTGCTTACGTACAAGCTCACACCTAGAATGAGTTGCACTTTGTAAGGAGGTGAGAGATGATGTGAAGGATGGATGCCCTCCTCAATAGGCAGCTAATATTTGCAGAGCTCATCTATCTCTCTCATCCTCTTAGCATCTTACTGACTCACCTATCTTAGATCCTTCTTGATGCACATCCACCATTCCCTCTGTATTTGCGCTCTTTGTTTGTTCCATTACCTCCTTGGTGTCTTCCTAATCAAAGGACAAATATTCATTTCTTTTTTCTCAATTTCAGACTTAGTAAAGCTTGAATAATTTCTTATGTTTGTCCAATTTGGATGGAGGGTGATATAAATGGATCAGTCCCAGGTAAAGCCATGTGCCTTGATTTTGAAATACATAGGAGATACAATGTATGCGTCTCTTTGTCTTTGATGATAAACTGAATACATGTTGTTATACATATTGTGATAACAAACTTTGACGAGGTATAAAATACATAAATGTTGGATGGACAGAAGTAGCCAAAGTCAAATATTTCAAAACAGTTACCGTAATTAACGGTGTATAAACCGCCCTCGTGTATAAACCGCACCCCTCTTTTTCGCCCTTAAAAAAAAAAACCCACACCGGGAAGGCCTTTCATTTAACTGTGAGGTGCAGCTGAATGTGTAAGATCATTAATGTAAATTTAGAAAAACAGTAGAGGACCTAGGATAGAACCTTGTGGTATGCCATGTAAAAGAAGAAAAATTTGAGGAATTAATATTATGAACTACATATTGAGATCTATCAGAAAGATGACAGACAAATTTGAGTGTTGTTGTTCTAGTTTCCGAGTGGTGAGTCAACACACTGATTACTGAGCTGGGAGACATTACCAAGCATAGCGCCAGGTGGAGGGGCATGAATCGAAACTTAAAACTTTTTTTGTGTACCGTGTATAAGACGCACCCCAGACTTTGAAATTTTTTTCGGCGGCAAAAAGGTGTGGTTAATAGTAATACACCGTTAATTACGGTACTGTATTTCTATTATTATTCATAACTCCTGGGCCCTGTCTTACAAAGAGATGATATCAATCCCAACTATGTACATAAGAGATAGGAGACTGCAAACTTGAGATTGATTTGGATCAATCGTAACTCTTTGTAAGACAAGGCCCTGAATCAATTTGCACCCTCTTGCTGGGCACACAGTAATTTAGTTTTAGATATTTCTTTCTTTTTCTTTTCTTTTTCTTTTCTTTTTCAAACGAGAAAGGTTGACATACAGTTAAGTACATTTGCATTTCAACATCCTGAATAATTATGGTTACAATGTCATTTAGATGGTTCAAAATGTATACATGATGTAATATGAAGAAGCATTGGAATTTAGCCTCCAAATTGACTGAAACTACATGTGTGTGTGCCATTGAAAGGATTTGTAACCTAAATAACGAAGTGCTCTAGAAAAAATATCTGAAGAATCAGAAAAATAGATTGGGGAGACAAAATCAGATAAACAATATGAAAGTCTCATATACTACAACAGGGGATTTAGATTTGGATGAATCATTAATGTCACTGTAATGCAGCAGCGGGCATCGATCTTGCTTGTGATGAATATGTAGTCACTTTTTAGTTGTATGTAGACAAAGAAGAAACATAAATGTGGCATCCATACATTTATTTCCAAGAAGAATTAAAGACATGCCTGACCTGTCAGAGCTTCTCATCTAAAATAGAAAGGTCATTTCTGTATCATCCATGTACCAACTTACGAGATATGATTTGATATTTGAGAGAGTGAACATACATTTGTATACATGTATATGACTTGCCACCAAACAAAGTGTACATGTTCTATGTGATTTTTTTCTTCATTTTCAGCCCTTTTATGATTATTTTTAATTAAATGATGACACTGTTTCATGTTGAAATGAGAAAAATGTCATGTTGTATGTTAGTTGCCATAGAATATAGTGTAGGCACCATCCAAAGAGACTCTTTATAGATATCATTAGCACTTTGACTGTGAATGATTGATGCCTTTCTGCTACGCACATACAATACACAAAAAAGGGCATTTTATCAGCTTCCTTGTTTCAGAATGTAAAGATTAAGAAATCCGACAATCTAGTTGTAAACTGTAGAAGACTTTTGTGAAAATCACTGGTGTGTCTGATTTGTGTAGTTGACAAATGATATGAGGGGGGTGCAGCATTTGAATTCTTGATGAATAACAAGTTTAGCTATAAAAACAGTACATAACAGATGTGTTAAAAGTACAGAAATGTCAAGTACATAATGCTTGCAATTTAACATCATTATAAAAATACAAGACTATGGTTTGTCATACATGTCATACATGTATGTGAATCAGAGTAGTTACAGGAGGGTGGTGTTGGGGGGTAATTTAATCAATTTATTTTGCAGTATACTATTAAAAGCCTCATACACATAAGCTTGTTATTCATGCTTCATACAAGTTCAATATAATATTAAAGGTATGAAGAAATTGCAATACGGTACACAATACAAAATTGTTTTTTAAATGATATTTACAAGCATGCAGAAATTTTTATTTTTGTGTGTGTGTCTCTGAGTGTACGTGTAGCTATGTTCTCGATAAATGTTTCCTGCCTTATCAGGGAATTAGGGGGAATAAAACCTGATACAACGCTATCTAAGGAAGTATAGTATGAGCATAGAGTTTGAATGGATCATGTTACAGACATCCATCAGATTATTCCTACTCTAGCTCACTTGACATCTCACTCACTCATACAGATTACATTGTAAGTCACGCTTTCCATACCAGTAAGAATAATCACTCTATGTTCTGGCGACCAGAAATCATTGTATAGAGCGCTTTATAATTCAGGAATTACCGTTTTTCTAGTCTGAACACTGTAATAATAATAATAATATGGATTTATATAGCGTTAAATATGGAATACCATCTCGAAGAGCTTTATAGATATTATTACCCTGGTCTTTGGATTCATTCACGCACAATGTGCACCATCTCCACTACCTGAGGATTATTCCTACCATGTGCATTTACTAACACAAATGCTTTCGTCATCCTAGCGGGTCCCCATTTCTCTCTTGGGTATTGAGTGGCAAATGTAGATTAATGCCTTGCCAAAGGAAATAATAGTGTCCTGTCTGAGATCAAACCATGACCTTTGAATCTCAAGTCAAGTACTTAAACCACTCAGCTACAAAGACAAGTTGTATAGCTAATTGCATGTTTGAGCATTATTATGAATGAAAACTCACTAAAGAAACATTGTCCCGCTCAAGATTGACTGTTATACATAATTTTTATAATGATCGTACATAAATCATATAACTCGACTGGGCTGATTGTGAGTACGCATTGAGGATTAGCAAGTTGTCATGCCAATTGACCTCTTCAGAACTAGTTTCTTTGTATAAAATGTTGTTTTCTAATCTGTTTGCTCCTTTTGCTATATCTGAACGGGCTATAGCATACATGTGCGTGCAGGTTAATGAATTTTGTGATTATTTATCTCTTTATCGGTTCATATTACTACTTCCTAAGTGATTGTGAGATCCACTCCCAGGGAAAAATCAGCCTCTTTTCATTAATATTTCACAGCAAAATCTTTGTTCTCTTTCACTTTTCCTTAAAAATCATAAGTGGGGAGGATGATACAAGCTCCTCTGATCTGAGAGGGCATACCATTGAAACTGTCAGATTCATACATGTATGTTAAAGCTCATGTATCAGTAGCAAAATGGATATTGGAAAGAAACATGTTCAATGTAATCTTATGTTGTTCTCCTTATATCAAAATATCTACACTTTAATTTAGTTGATTTGACAAGATATACGATGTCCAGTCTTCATCAATAATTCAAAGTTTGGATATATATAGTGATATGTCGTACATTATTAAAGTGCCTAGTAGGCATGAGCAGGCATTATCTCCATCAATCTTATCCCTCAAAAGGTTGTTTTATATTGTATTGCTGTCTGAAACTCTCTGCATGTTCTAACCTCAGTTTTCACAGTTAGAGCTAGAAATGCAATACTATTAGTGACCTCTGTGATCACATAGCCCCACCCTTATGATTCTCAGTATTTCTACTATTATGATACAAACATATATAACAGAATTCTACACTCATTTCCAGTGCTCTTATCTACAAAATGAAGCTTACAAATCCTTTTAAAAAGCTGCTCAACCTTACTTATTACCATGATAACCACCAGAAATTCTAAAATTTACCTGCAGGGACCATGGTTTAACCACATCAGGCCTGATTATTTCCTGTTTTATTTTTTTTCTCTGATTTGTTGTTGTTGTTGATTTATTAATTATTTTATTTAAAAAAAATGAAAGTCCTTGAGATCGATGTAAATTACGTTTAAAATTAGGGGGGGGGGTGAGGTGCCCGTTTTTTCCATGACTTACTTACGGTACTTGCTTCAATGCCTCGCGCAAGTGCTAAGATTTCTTAACTTTTAAAAAAAAACTATCACCCCTGAATTATATATATATATATATATATATGTATGGAATCACCTACATACATACATACATGTAGTCGTAGGGCCAAAAGTCAGCAAGTGCACCGAATGAACGGCAGTACCTCTTTTGTAAAGGAACCTTAATCAGTAGAGCAGCAATTATCTGATGACCAAATGACATTGTCTCTGCTCCCATCTCCATGTCAAATAGGGGTGTGTTCTTACTGCCCAATTCCATCCATGTCAAATAGGGGTGTGTTCTGGCTGCCCAATTCCATCCATGTCAAATAGGGGTGTGTTCTGACTGCCCAATTCCATCCATGTCAAATAGGGGTGTGTTCTGACTGCCCAATTCCATCCATGTCAAATAGGGGTGTGTTCTGACTGTAATATATTGCTTAGTTACATACATCATATTCAATGAATTCAGATATGAATGTGTACATTGTAAGCTACATGTGTACACTCTGGGTGTTGTTTTGTAATCACGTACTACATGTATGTTATGAAAACATTTATGCATATTCATAGATGAGGGTGGAGGCTGAGTTGATTTGGTGAAGGGGAAATTTAATAAATCAGCCAGCATACTGTAATATACATGTACATGTAATTGCAGCACTGCATGTTTTTTTTTATTATTTATTAAAAATAACCTTAGTTTCAGTGTGAGTGGTTAATGTGCATGATACTTTAAATCATTTAAAATTATAAAGTTATCATTGACATAGATGCACATTCAATTAATAATACAGTAATAGCACCTTCATAAATTTATTTTTAATTTGGCTGCAGTACCTACATGTAGCTTCACCTTGGTCGTGAATGACATTTCTCAAGTGTGAATGCACCCAGCAAAGATATACCCCCTGTCCACACACAACATTTTTTGTGATTAGCTATACCGTTTCTCAATAGTTTTACGATGTAATATGTAGGTGTGGACGCTGACTAACGATACGTCGTATAACGAAACTAGTCTAACGAAACGCATGTTTGGAACTAGTCTAACTAGTGTAACTAACTGGGCTGGGCTTAACGTGACCTCACGCGAAAGGAGACCTGACCTGTCATCTCCGCTTCTATTTCATGCCCGCAGGACATTTCGCTGTAGAGTTTCAGGATTACTTTCTTCTGTGTGTGGACATCTGGAATTTAAATGATGATTAGTAAGACGACGTTTCTTGTGTGTGGACACTCTGAAATTTATACGATGATTCTTTATACGATGATTCTTTAGACGACGTTTGTTGTGTGTGGACACTCTGAAATTTATACGATGATTCTTTATACGATGATTCTTTATAGAGTTTCACGATAAATTGTTTTGTGTGTGGACACGCTGTGAGACAACCAAGAGTGAGGCGGGTGCTTCATTAAACCCAATATCTGGTAATGGGGAAAACAGATTGTGTTTGGGTACTTACAACAGCGTGCTGCATGGGCGGGGCCGGGTTCAGGTTCACATCATGTTGCCCATTACAGTCAAACCAATGTATTCCTTTACAGGATTCTCTGCATTCGCATGGCTAATATAAAACTCATAATTTAGTAAGTGTGTAAGGGGGGAGGGTACAGTGTATAAGTTCAGAGGAGGCTAAAAAGTGAATTCTAGTGTTATTGTGCAGCTTTTGGGAAACAAATGTGGGATTATATGACTTCAAGTATCATGGTGCAACAGAAAATGTTATGATACAATAATTATGATAAAAATAATGACAAATTATGAAAATGGAAATTGTATTTCATAAATAAAGAATTAACAACTTAAAAACTAAATTAGCAAAGGAAGTAGCAAGCGATATCAGGCAAAATATAGGAATGGGACAATAAGGAAGAATATAATAAAGTTACCAAAATACTAAATATAATAAAAGTGTTTCAACTTCCTTAGAAAAAATAGCCTAGACATGTCTACTGTCCAAGATTTTATGGTTAATGAACAATTAAAGATGATGAAAGGTGAAAGATGCACTTGTTATTTCAGGAAATATGATAAGCGGCCATCAAACAAGCCATATAATACTCCAGCATTGGCGACAGATTCCAGACATATGCAATTAACTGCTCTTCATTGGTGACATGTTTCTACCAGATCTCCATAGATCCAAGTCAATGATATGAGAGCTTGTGCTCTCTCTCTCTCTCTCTGTGAATGACTATATTTCCATCTTTTCATTAAAATTTGATCTAATTCATGGCCTAATGATAATTTGATCTGTAGACTGTAATTCAGTATATATGAGATGGGATGAGAATTGTTCCTAGACGATGAAAGATGGTGTATCATTAAAACTATCTCAGCACCCCCCCCCTCCCCTCCTCCTTACAAACACACACAAGGGAAACTGTCTTTTGTTTTGAACAAGAACTGTATACAGTGTACATGTAGCTGTACCATAAGTACCATTTTAACTTAAAATGATAAGTCTTATGTGAATAGCTGTATTAAATGTAACTTCCATTTTTTAGTATACCGTAAACAATAGCCCTATATACATGTACATGACTGAGGTTACATAACAATGTTTGGTGTGTCATGGTGACTAGATAATGATAAGTAGTTAAAAATTCAGCCTTTTTCTATATGAAAATTAAAAGTACAAAACCAGAAAATTTCATCAATCTGAAAAAAAAGTTTTCTAGTACATTATACAAATTGGTCGACGTTCATCTGACATGCATTGTAAGAAGATGAGGTACATGTATATGAGTAGCCTTTGTCTTTAACTCACCTTGTGTGAAAGAGGCCCATAGACAGATAGAATTCAAGGACATGATAGTTACTTGAAGAAGGAGGATATTCTAGGAATGAAATATAAATGATTTATCAGAATATGATTATGAGGATCACCATCTATAGATAATCTTGGAGCGTTTGGTATATCTATCCATACATGTATACATCTATCCCATGCTAATGACCAGATGGCACAGGGAGATCATTTGTGTGGCATGTAAAGAGTTAACAATAGCAATACTATTCCCTTGGTGAGACGGAGAGCAGTATTTAGTAGAGTGTGAATTTGTTAGCTGGCTGGCTCATTTCATTATATGATTTATAGTCATCCTGTGACAAATTATAAAAATTGAGTAGTTTAGTTTGAATTCCAAACACCATCTCCCTACTCAGGATAGTTAATGCTCCCATTTTGCATGCATCATTGAGCTTACAAATATCATGAATTGAACGAGTCTTGGTCGATCATAAGTCGTACAGTATTTATATGAAGCACTACTCTGGTAATTATGTGAAACTGCATTTGATTCTAGAATGTCTTGCAGATTGGTTTTGCTTGGAAAATGGAAATTCTTCCAATATGCTTCCAATATGTTCATTTGAACCAAATTAATGACCACATACCAAAACTTTGTATTACCTTAAATGAAAAGTGTCACGTTATAATGGCCAGCAAATACATGTAGTGTGAACATTGTAGGAAGAAACACAGTATATCAGTAAAGAAATTAATTTGGCAGGAAGGTATGCAGTTTTATACATTCCTAATGCTTTTCTCTGCTTGCCATATTCTTAAATGATGTTTTGTTTTATGGGGACAAGAATTATTGTACTACTTGTTTTTCCAAATCTGAAGGGGATGATGATAGACAAGGAATCCCTGCTAATCTGGTGTTGATTATAAAACGCTTTAGTTTTGCCACAGAGGTTGATTAATGAAGGCCATCAATATGTGGGTGTTTCACAAATTTAAGCAACCACTTTAAAAAAAAAAATGCTTTTGTAAGACATCAGATATTTTACTCACTGTCTCTTTGTGTCTTTGTCTTCTGACTCCCTGTCTTTCTCTCCTTTTCTTATTGCAAATAATTTCTTACAATAGCAACTTAGTCTTGAGATCTATAGCTTTCATATGATGTCTGTATAGCACTGGATGTGTTTGAGGTGGAAAGACAACGTGAAACATCTACATCTATCTATGTATGCATTCTTGTGTGAATTTTCTTTGCCTTAGACAGAAAGTACATGGGCATCAACCATACTGCTATGAATATTTTTCCTTTTATGGATTATTGAATCAGTATGAATAGATCGATGGGCGTGCATTGCAAACAATAGACATAGCCAGGGGACACCAATTAAAGAATGGAGTTGACCCTCTTTTGTACAAAAATGGTTCAGCATTTTATCCATTGTGAAGAGATATGGAAAAGAAGAAGATATTATGCTAATGGGATAGGCATACAGTCAGCTTTCATTTTCTTTGATGAGCAGTGGTAATATAGGTATATTAGTAGAAGGATGCTAATATGAAGAGCTTGATCATGATGAGCGAAGCTGAAGTTTTATTGGCTGGGGTAGAATATGGATTGAGATGGAGATAAAGATAGAAGAGGAATTAATCAATGGAACTTGGAAGGAGGAATATCAGAAATATGATGCATGTGTGAAGGGGCTGTTATTTAAGATGGAAAAGAATATCAGAGATGATGATATGATAATGGGGGTAGTTATATAAATTGGAGAGAAAAGAAATCAATTGTGATATGATTGTGAGAAATTGAAGTGATGATGATGATGTTTTACATGTAAGATTTCAGATGAAGATATAATGGAGACTGGTATGAAAGATTGAGAGAAAGATGGGTGATGATGATGTGATGGAGAGAAGAATATGAGATGATGAGATGATGAAGACTGGTATGAAAGATTGAGAGAAAGATGGGTGATGATGATGTGATGGAGAGAA
>BEXV01001814.1:47520-62500 GCA_003118195.1 Hemicentrotus pulcherrimus
GATATTTTGCAAACTAGACCGAGATATCTTGGGATATTATCCCGACCAACTATCCAGCTAATTTGCCACTTCGGTCTAATGAAGATGCAAATAGCTGGATAGTTTGCGATCGGGATAGTTCAAAATAGCTGGATAGTTGGCAATCTCGAGATAGTGAAGACGGGCCTAATGGGATGTGTTCCAGTGATGATGGTGATGATGAATCAGTCTGCAGGGAAATATTTTCAGAATTTGATCATGATGTGTTCCGTCTTGCTATAAATACATAAATGTGTTAACGACAGGGTATTTCTGATGGTGCTGAACTTGTGCTTTATTTCAAACGATTGGTAAGCATACATGTACATGTGAATATACAATGAAATTTTCAAAGAATTCGATTTTATACATGTGTGATTGTATATAAAGATTGAGTAAAACTACAGATCTTTATTTTCTTCTGAATTAAAAGGCAAATAGTTGACATTAGAAATGGGAAGGATTTGTGGTGCACATAAAAATGACAAAAAAATACAAGGTTTTATATACAGTGCATGAGTGCATTAAGGAAAGAGTGTACATACATCCATGTGAAATGGAATACCAAGAGAATTGTCTCAAAATATAATCAAGTACATGTACGTGAAATAAAATTTAATATTTTTTATAGCTATATTAACACCTGCAGTGTTTCCTTGACATGAAAAACTGGAAAAACTGGGAAAAACATTGGTGTGTGATAACGATATTATTATTAGTGCTGTAAAGGAACCTCCATACTTTAAAACCCCTATAAAAGTGTTGGGAGCCCCAAATTAGCCAAGAATTTGATGGCAAAATTTCACTTGAACTATAATGTGAAAGAGGTTGTCATTTAAGACACATTTCTGCAAAGATACCCAGATCCCTAATGTGTTTACATGTAAAGACAAATATTGATATAAGAATACATAATTTGTTGTATGCAGAAGACCTACATTTTGTACTCTTTCATCAATATTTGACTTTAAACACATTTGTTTTGAAAATCCTTGCAGAAATGTGTCTTAAATGACATCCTATTTCAAATTATGATACAATTAAAGTGAAATTTTGCCATTAGTGGGGCTCCCAACACTTTAGAGGGGCTTTAAAAGTAAAGACCTTCTGTACAGTCACCTGTGCTTGTAATGTGAGATAGGAGAATGATGGAGTAGATGAGCTAGATGACCTTCTATTCAACCAAGCTGTTGTAAATGGCCCCTAATAATTAAATAAGTTGTCATTAAGCTATCGCCTTGAAATGATTACGATTCATTCAGGTATATTAGGTGTTGATGGGGAGAGAATTACATGTAGTCCAGGAGACGGGTCAACTGACAGATAGCATTAACGATAAAACTAGGGCTCATTTTTTTTTGGACACCTGAAATTATGATTTTTAATGACCAATCATATTTGATAACTGTTCTTATTCATTCATGTATTTGGATGTTTCTTTCCATAAAACCTGAACACAAACTAATGTACTTTATTTCATCTTATGTTACAGGCTTTGAAAACAACATTTGAATCCACTATTCATACATCATTATATCAGGCAAGCCTTTGGCAAGCAAAGAACATTTTCCTATAGTAAATTCAAAACATTCTATTTGAAACATGTGTATGTTTACTTGTTTAAAACTACTTGCACATTGTTTATTTGTTTCACTCAACTGCTAAGAAAGCATGTGTATGCTTGAAATGAAGCAACCAGGGGACCAATGGTTTCCTGTCTTCTCTGAGGGACTTACAAATGTAGTAATGAGGTATAATGCGTTGCCAAAGGGCTCGAGCACATTGACTTGGTTTAAAACCCAGGACCTCCCAGTTATGAGACCACTGCTCTACCACTGGGCTATTGCGCCTCCTGCGCATGTACATGTACCATAGTCTTAAACATGTCTATACTCTCTCTTTTTATGAAGTGAAAGTCGATGGTAATAGGTTTATTTGAATTAGTAGAATGGTGACTCAGTATATTACGATGAGTAATTCTAGTACTAATGGGATTAATATCAGTTTTTATAACTGCTATGCCATAGAGCGTGACTGGGGATTAATTAAATACATGACAGACTGACTGTCTTCATATCTACTGCGGAGAGCATACAATTACTTTGTCGGTGTTATTTCAAACAGAAGAGTCTGTACAGTAACATATATGTAGTATTCGTCAGCTCGTAATAATGCCGACAAATTGTTTGATTAAGTAGAGTACTGTAATAGCCACATTCTAATTATTAGAAGCTTGATTGGGTTTTTTTTTTCTAAATGGACATACAGTGAAACCTGTCTATAAAGACAACTCAAGGGTAACATGAAAAGTGGTCTTAACATGCAGGTGGTCTTTATGTGCAGGTCCCTTTACTACAGGTTTCAATGAGAAACCATATGCAGGGGAAATTAAAAATGTTGGTTGGTTGGTTGGTTGGTGGTGGTTATTTTACCTGACTGCTAAGAAAGCATTAAGTGCTTGTTAGTAAGCAACCAGACGGCTGCTGACGGCTTTAGTTTCTAAAACAGGTTTGACTGTACATGCTAAGATGTTATATTCAATGTGCATGTACAGAGCAAATCAAACTGTTCAATGATGTTAAATACCATGGATACTAGAACATGTACAAAGTCAGCTTAAAATTCAATGCTATGGGAGATTGTAACATACATATTTTAATGGGATTGGGTAACTTTGCCTCAGCTTCTAAAACAAATCTTGGATCTAGCTCATGCTGCAATCCTAATTATAAACCTTTTAGGCATTTCATGATCATTTTGATGCACATTTTTTGTGGGGCTTCATTATTACACCATATCACGGACACTGATGTAGGGTCATGCATCTGAGATTTAACATTGTTAAACGATGCCTATAACATTAATTGCTCCATCAAGTCATGCCTGGCTGGAATACTCCCCAGGGAGTGGAGATTGTGCACACAGTGTGTGCGGGCTAGCACTGAATCCAATGACCGGGGTAATACATGTAGTATAGTTGTAAAGTGCTTAGAAACATTTGTATTAAGCGCTATATAAAAGCTATATATTATTTGTAATACTACTGGTATTTCTGACTTCAACCCTGACCCATACATTGTCCATGCAACCTTACCCTAAACCTAACCTATAAACCCATCCGAAAACTTAATCCTGTCCTAATCATAATTCCTAATCCTACTTGAAGAAAGCCAAGCCTAAACGTGGATCACCATATGACCATCAAATGTACAGGCTAGCTTGAGGTAGAATGGACAAAGTGGCCTCAGTAGATTATTTTTATTTAAATGTACACATGTTCTGTGATATACATGGTGCTGATAGAAAGGATAGTGCCTACTAAAAGGCATTGTGTGTTTCAATTAAGGGGAGGGATTGGGTGATGAGGGTCTTAATTTTCTATTCTAGATTTTTCTTTTCATATTGAAAAATTTGCAAGAGGCTTAGGATACATCTATTGAAATTGTTATGAAGCGAATAATTTTTGTTGACGCACATGACTCTAATATCACAAATAACTTGGCTTAAATATAGAAAGTTGACTTTTGAAAAGTGACATATAGATTATGTGGAGATATTAGGTGAGCTTTCTGCATGAGGGATAGGTACAGGGTAAGGGGAGAAAAAGAGGTAAGAAGGAGGGAAAATAGAAGGAGGGTCAGAGAGGGGTAGATGTATAGAAAGAGGGGAGGTAGAGGGACTGAAGTAGGAATAAAGAGAGAGAGAGANGTATTTCTGACTTCAACCCTGACCCATACATTGTCCATGCAACCTTACCCTAAACCTAACCTATAAACCCATCCGAAAACTTAATCCTGTCCTAATCATAATTCCTAATCCTACTTGAAGAAAGCCAAGCCTAAACGTGGATCACCATATGACCATCAAATGTACAGGCTAGCTTGAGGTAGAATGGACAAAGTGGCCTCAGTAGATTATTTTTATTTAAATGTACACATGTTCTGTGATATACATGGTGCTGATAGAAAGGATAGTGCCTACTAAAAGGCATTGTGTGTTTCAATTAAGGGGAGGGATTGGGTGATGAGGGTCTTAATTTTCTATTCTAGATTTTTCTTTTCATATTGAAAAATTTGCAAGAGGCTTAGGATACATCTATTGAAATTGTTATGAAGCGAATAATTTTTGTTGACGCACATGACTCTAATATCACAAATAACTTGGCTTAAATATAGAAAGTTGACTTTTGAAAAGTGACATATAGATTATGTGGAGATATTAGGTGAGCTTTCTGCATGAGGGATACAGTAGATACAGGGTAAGGGGAGAAAAAGAGGTAAGAAGGAGGGAAAATAGAAGGAGGGTCAGAGAGGGGTAGATGTATAGAAAGAGGGGAGGTAGAGGGACTGAAGTAGGAATAAAGAGAGAGAGAGAGAGAGAGAGAGGAAGAAGAAGAAGAAGAGAAAGAAAGCAAAGGGAGAGATAGAGAGAGAGATTTAGTGTGAGGGAGGGAGGAGAGGGGAGGAGGGGGATAGAAGGGAGAGGGGAGGTAGAAGGGGGAAAGCAAACAGTGTGAGAAGCGAGGCCAGAATGAAATTTATGTGGACCAGTTGAACATTAGCCTCATGCATCTGATGTTACTTTCATTGATCGAAAGCACATTTCTCCGCACATTGTATCAATCTTTCAGAGAAGGCAATCATGCAACATGAACCATGTCTTCTCTCCAAGATCATTAACCTATCTGCCCTTCATCCCATACCACGTTCTCATGTAGCATCGATCAGAAGAACACTTATGTTTTCAGTGTAAGCAAGACCATAGATATTATTGGAAAAAAGAGCCCCAGGGAGGAATGGTCCAAGAGTAGGTAATAATTGAACATTGAAACAGTTGTGCATAAGAACAGGAAAAGTTGAAGAAAAAAGAAGAGGTAAGATAATTTTAGAAAATTCAGAGAGGGGACCTATAGATAGATAGATAGATAGAAGGATAGATTGATAGATAAATAAAAATATATATATCTAGATAGATAGATGGATGGATAGATAGATAGATAGATAGATAAATAGATAAATAGATAGAAAGACAGAAAGATATATAGATAGACAGATACGTAGATAGATACATGTACATAAGATAGATACATGTAGATAATTAGAGAGAGAAAAGCAAACCACAAGTTATCCATCTCAAAAACATACATTAGAAAAAAATACTGTAATGAGAGAAGGGAAATTTATAAAGAGGGGAGAGAGAAAGAGACAGAGTTATTAAAGAGATACAGGGAGAGGAAGGTAACAAGAAAGAGAGAGAGAGGGAGAGAGAGAGAAACAGACATACACCAATTCCAAGTTCTAACATTACCCTAAAAGTAAACAACCATATGACAGTAAAGTAGTGAGAGCCAGAAACGATGAGTAAGAGAGAAAGAGAGGAGATTGAGGAGATGAATAAAGCAAACCACAAGGTAATTGCCTCAGAAATGTGGTACTTTATCCATAGTTCTAACATTTCCCCTAAAAATAATCACGAAAGTCTTAAATATGGATCCCTCCAACCCTTTGAGACCATTAACCTTCCGTCCCCTATTTCCATTATTCATGCTCTGTAATTGATTGCGCGGACGTTGACGCCAGCATCACGAATCGTCATAGCGATGAGCCAGTCTGAGCTAGTCTGGTGGTGGTGGTAGTGGCAGTGATGATGATGATGACGGAGTAAGCTTCTCACATGTGCTCTAAATTACACAACCATCTTCGTCATCGCCTTCTAATCACTTCTCCACATCCTACCATCAGATGCATCATCACTTTTCAAGAAACTAGGTATGTCCTCATCAGCTCGAGATTACCAAATAGCCTGCTATTTCTGATTTGGGAAATAAGCCCAAAGTTACAGATTGGCTCAAGATATTTTTAAATTTTTTGCGAGTCTTTGGGCTGGTGAGGACGCACCGGCAAATAGCGGGATATTTTGCAAACTAGCCCAAGATATCTTGGGAAGATTATCTTGACCAAATATCCTGCTTAATTGCAACTGCGGGCTGATGAGGACGCAAGCTGGATAATTTTTCGGATCGGGAAAGTTAAAATAGCGGGTTATTTAGCAATTTAGAGCTGATGAGGACAGGCCTATTGAAGGTTTAACTCTCATATCCCTGGTCTAAGTCAGCACAATATTTGAGATGTATTCATAACCTGTCTAGAAAATGAATGAGGAAAGAAATATGTAGTGTTAACCCATTTATATAGATAACTTAATTTTCTNGAATTTTCTTATTCCGGAATAGCGGCTAGTACGGGACTACAAACAGCGAGTGTGAAAAGCCAAAAAAGGTAGTCCGGGGTTAAGGATAGTACGGGGCTAAGCAAAGTACGGGGTTAAGCAAAACCAGTGTGAAAAGAGTATAGGTAAGCCTCATCAGCTCGAGATTACCAAATAGCCTGCTATTTCTGATTTGGGAAATAAGCCCGAATAAGTTACAGATTGGCTCAAGATATTTTTAAATTTTTTGCGAGTCTTTGGGCTGGTGAGGACGCACCGGACAAATAGCGGGATATTTTGCAAACTAGCCCAAGATATCTTGGGAAGATTATATACCAAATATCCTGCTTAATTGCAACTGCGGGCTGATGAAGACGCAAGCTGGATAATTTTTGCGATCGGGAAAGTTAAAATAGCGGGTTATTTGGCAATTTAGAGCTGATGAGGACAGGCCTATTGAAGATCTAAGTCAGCACAATATTTGAGATGTATTCATAACCTGTCTAGAAAATGAATGAGGAAAGAAATATGTAGTGTTAACCCATTTATATAGATAACTTAATTTTCTAAATTTCCATTATTTCTTGTTTGCTAAAGGCAATGAGCAGTCACACACATCATTCAACTGGTTATTAACAATATCTTCTTGAGACCTTAATCCCTAATGATTTCCTTGATTTTTTGGTACAGTGTATTTTAATTTGATCGATAGGTCAGAGGAAAGAATTATAATAATAGTGACAATATATGTTTGCTCTTGTTGCCTTTAGATAATGCTCAATTTTTCATGCAGCCCAACAGCCCCTTTGAAAATCTGTAAAATTAAAATCAAAATTCTCAAAGGAGTGATACAAAATCGTTTCCTATTTGATTTCTCACTCAAAAACATGAATTTTATGAATAAATTTCATACCAACATTATTCAAACTCATCAGCACACTGTAGATGTGAGAAGAAACACTATTTTCAGGCAAAGTTCAGGCTGTGCCTAATATCATATTCCTAACATCCCTACATTCTATACTCAAGGGATGTCCTTTGAAAGATACAACTGATAGATGATTCCTTTCCACTGTCCTGTGCTTGAGAATAGAATCACTTGAAACAGTCTGCATACATCTGCATAAATGAATTCAACTATATGAATACAAATCTTTTGTAAGATTAATTACAGTTGTTCATCTTAATCCGTTGACTACTGAATTCTCTCATTTCCATAGGCTTAACACAGGGACCATCTGGTTTCTGTAGGCAAGGGGTTTACATCTATCTTCCAAGCTGGATAATGTATGAAATAAAAGCTATTCAGTAGTCAAATAGCAAAATTTATTATTTTAATACAAATTTGCATAAACTTTGAATATTTCTAAAGTAGATATTGTCCATGATTAAATGAAATATTGCCCTGTTTGGCCCAAGACTTTTCCAACATAGCAACCACTAATGTATGCATGTTGATTTCATCCATAGAGATGTTATCAGTATTAATTGGCAGTGATGAGCATATTGTGAAGTAGTTTCTTTAACTTCATCTATACTCTTGATATTTTGATGTTTTCTACACATCAAACTATTGACTTTTACTAACAATGGATGATTGAGAGACAGTACAACTGCCTCTGAAAAGAACCGGTACACTTTAAGAACTCTGCCAAAGCTTGTCAATTCTGAGTCAAGCAATAATATCTTGATTGGCTTGTTTATTCATTGAAAGATGAATCCATTTGACTGAGATGAGATGGATACCATCCCCTTCTAAGAAAGATGCCGTCAGAATCAATCGAGAATGACCCATTCTAGGAGTGAGTCATAATCTAATATGTATGCCTCAAATCATTTCATATATAACCTTGTCAAGGGTACGGACAGTTTGGGACGCCCGCCTTTTGCATAATTTAGCATAAGGGGGCCCGACTCTAAATAGGTCAGTCAATCTTTTCATTTAATTTAGCAATATTTTGTAATTACATTTTACTTATTTTGGAGGTTTTTTTTTATACAGTTAACATTCACTTTCTGTAAGGTTTTCATGATCAATTAGTCTGGGAAGTGTTTCCCTTAAGAATGTTGTAGTCAGATGTTTCGGATCATAGTGCACATTGGAATTTTGACCTGACAGCCACAATTATTTAGCCTATAAAATGAACATGCGATTAACCTGTTTTCAGAAAATGAATCGTTTAATCTTTATGCGATCTGTTTTCAACTTTCCACCCATCTAAATGAAATTCCCAATAGGAGTGTTACATAATCAAATTAATCATTTCGCCAAGTTCATTTCCTCAGCCGTCAGCGGTCAAACCACATCAAAGGAATACACATCCTCTTCTATAGAGAGGACATCTTGAGAGTCAGAATTCCCTCAGGACCAATATAATTAGCTATGATTATAAATAACTGTATCTGCTACTCCATACTTGAGAGCGTTAACCACAAGTGGATAAGAGTTAATGAATTGATGTGATAGAGCTGTAGGATATAGCCTAATCATGACAGGTTCAGTCCCTAGTGAGAGTTGAACTACACCATACTTATTAGACAGTTCATTGATAGTTGAACAGGTTCCTGCAAATATGAATATGGATTTGCAATATTTATGTATTTCTAGTCACTGGTAGAGATGGGGAGGTGAAGGGGTACATCTGACCCATGCCCCTCTCTCAGCTTTTTGAAACCCAAGCAACATACCTTCAGTACACAACTGCAAGGTAGTGCCCCTCCCCTTTTGGGATGACTATTTTGATGCTTTTCTGAACAATTTTAGGATTTTGTGCCCCCTCTTTTACAACATCCTAGATCCACTCCTTCCTCTGTTTGCCCCTGTTTTAGGCTATTTTTAGCATTAGAATTGACAGAGTTGTCTGTTCAGACTTGTCCATTGATAGTTCTTAGGTTCTATATTAACTTTTTTAAAATTTATTTTGAAAACAGGATCCCTGCTTTGCCTTATCTGTCATTCATGAGATTTCAACATGCAGTTTTCAAATTCTACATACTCTTGCGTGGTAATTTTAGTAATGCTGATCTGTTTTCTTTCATGTTGATGTTTATTTGTGAGTAAAGCCCTGTCAGTCATGATGATTAAAATTTTGTCTTTCAATTTCTGTCCTCTCTCGTAATCACTTTTGTCTCACCTTCCTGCTTCATCACCTGTTATATTAGTCTTTCTTCAAGGCCATCACCACCTCTATTCTTTCCTTGTCCAAGAATGACCAATTCAACTTTTTTCCGGATTTAGACCCTATTCACACTCGTGAAATAACAGCGTATTATTAAACTGAATCGCCCGCAGCATGGATATACTACGGACACATGCCGGCAGTAAGGAAAATTGTCTTTGAGGAGTGTTCTCATTGCTAGTGAGAAAATGGAAGTCAAATCTGATCAGCGGGATGGAAGTCTACCGGTAAAGGAAAGCTTTTCAGAGAAATAATTATTTTAAGTAGATTTACAGAAAGACCCCATCTCAGTTGCCATAAAGTAATGAGTGAAATTTAAAAAATATATACTTACACAGGTACCATGTTTTTTCAAATATTGGGGGAAGGGGGCTGTGATAAATTGTCTATTCAAAGCACTTGGGATAGAAATGTAGCTTATAATTTTAAATAGTAGTAAGTGTATTTCTGTAGTAAATAATAATGCACTCAAAAAGAAACTTCATGAAAAAGAGGCATATTTATGTGAGAAAATTTGTTGTTGTTGAATCTTTCCATGATTATTCCATACTTATTTTTCCATGGCTGGTTAGATAAATTGCATTTTTCAAATTCTTTTCATATTCAAAAAAGGTAAAGTTCATTAGTAGAGCATTAGTGCCAACAGAAGATAGTTATTGCTATGGCCGGGGTAGATGGGCCAGGCCTTTAAAAGCTAATGTGAATTGGGCCTTATACACATCATGCACCTGCCCGGGCTCCATAATCTTCACAGAGGTCAGTAGAGTTAAAACAGGTTCTTTCTATAATTAATACACATTAAACTCATCACAAGAAACAACTTATGACAAAGGTCGCAACTGCATGACCAACACGAGGGCCTGAGCTCTCTGCAATTATTTTAATTAATTATACCTGATGCCCAGAGCCCCTGTTGCAACATGCCTGCGCCTGTGGAGCCATAGTGGCGAAGGGGAAGCTATCCGTAACAGGCACAATTCTATTTTTCTGTCAAAAGTTTGGTAGATATTTCCACCTTTTGAGGCCTGTTTTCAGATTTAGCTGCAACCTGCTGTTTGAATTGATTTGATTTATATTAAGACACATGAACTCTCTTGCTGTTACATTTTTTCATCTGAATAATCTTCTTTTTTATAAAGCCAATTAGGTGAATGGCTGTGCTTTGTCATACACTGTGTTTGACAGATCTTGTTTACCGGTATACCCCATTCTACTTCACGTCATCCATGTACAATACAGACATAAAACAAGCATACTGAATCTCTTTTTGGGAAAGGAAAAGAAATCATGAAAATAAAAAAAGGACCCTTTTTTAAATTACTGGTGAACTTTCAGTGTATGGACTGCTCTGTGAGGTCAGAGGGGAGCAGAAGGGGGGATCTTCTGCTCTTCACCTTCACCTTGTGTTTGTTAACTGTCCGTAGAGATGTATTGAGTCATTAGCAACAGAGGTTTATTCATAGTTTCCTGTCATCTTCTCTTTCCCTTTCGTCCAGGGCTAGGTGAGATCCCTAAACCACAGAGCAGATGTCACCAGGTGCTGCCTTGTCAACCAAAAACAGCTCAGCCGAGAAAAGCCTCTGTGACCAGCCGTGAAAAATCTCATTTCGTAATCGTGTCTAGCAAGGATATAGTGGATGGATCAGCGCTGAATGCAAGTCACGCTCGACTATTCTGAGAGGAAGAGGAATTTATTTGGATCAAAGCAATGATTGCTGAATTTTGATTTGGAATTGTTGGAGTCAGTGTGTTGTTTGTGAGATTGATAGACGACAATCATGCATAGAATGAACGGATCACCAAAGATGGGGACAAGGGTGCAGTGTCCTGGAAGTCCAAAGCTTGTGAGGGAGCGGAGCAGGACTCCACCTAATCCAATGAAGGGACAACCCATGAGCAGCCCTAAGCTGGGCCGATCCAAGGCGCATAGTTTGGGAAATATCCATGCCAACCATGAACTGAGCATTGCAGAGCCTCCGCCCCCTTTGCAACATGCATCATCAGGACCAATTCACATTAGCTCACACATTCATGCGCCCCGACCGCATAAAGCACCAATGGTAATGGACCCTAGTGAGACAATGCCCCATCCATTAGATATCAAATTGATGTCAGGAGGCCCACCAAAGGCAGGTGATGTGACGCATGTTGGTGCTACCAGGATACACAGTCTAGGGTATGGGACAGGAAGTGAATGCAGCAGGAGTGGCACGCCACCTCATTGCTTTGACAATCCTTTGGAAGACAAGGAAGAGATGAGGCTGAGAGAGTTGGAAGAGGCAAGGGCTAGAGCAGCCCAGATGGAGAAGACGATGCGTTGGTGGTCGGACTGTACAGCAAATTGGAGGGAGAAGTGGGGTAAGGTTCGTGCTGAGCGTAACAAAGCCAGAGAAGAAGTCCGGCAGCTTCGGCTCAAGCTGGAAGCAACCATGAAAGAAGCGATATCACTGAAGCGAGAGAAACATGGACTTCTGGTAGACAATGAGCAGTTACGCCTCAAGGTCAAGCAAGGCAGTGGTGGAGGAGACATTGAGGCCTCGCCCATGGTCAATGGCAACCATTCCAATGATCTACCAGAGAGGGATGTTGGTGTGATGCAGCTTCCTCAGGAGTTAGCTCCGCAGCAGGGAGTGGACTTTGTAGCAGAGATCATGCAGTCACAGGGTGAGCCATCACAGGAGGTGACCCTCTGCGACACCATGAGCCAGACTGATCTTCCAATCTGTAGACCCATGGAGATCCAGACCTCTCCTGGATGGGGTGCCGACGAGACAGCGAGCACCATCCTAGGGAACGGCTCCTTCATCCTGGGCAGTGGTCTCCATGATTTAACCCTGGAGAGCAGGAGAGGGAGCCAGGGCTCCTCGTCTCATGGCTCCAGGGATAGCCCAAGAAGGAGAGGCAAGACAAAAGAGATGCCATCACCGTCTGAAGAGAAGGCTGAACAGAGGGCTTTCATGCTACAGATGAAACTAGATGAGGCTTCCAAGACTATACAGGTTGAGAGGCAGTAAGTAAAATGCACAGACTTCTATTTCACTTATCCAATCATCTTGTACACAGACTTTTGTGTTCATACAATAAATCACATAGTCACAAGGTTTTTATCCCTGAAAGCATTTCAATTTCACAACCTTTTAATGGATTACTTAAATCTTATTATTTCGTATTTAACCACATCGTTTTAAATGTGAGCTTGTACAAAGGGAAGTTCATTGCAAGCATGTACATGTGTAGATATTCTGAGTGAAAGGAAATGTATGTCTACAGGTTTAGCAAATAATCATGATATGAAGTGTATGGAGGAGTCTATATTTTACAAATAAGCAGTGTATTATTCTTTGATAATTATACAAATTCCCTTGGAACATTTATGGATTAACTTTGGAATTTTGTAAGTATGCCATATAGATATCACCATCATCATTTATCATCATCATCATCATCATCATCATCATAATCATCATCATCATAATCATCATTTTCATCATTATTATCATCATTCATCATCATTCATCATCATCATTATCATCATCATCATTATCATTATCATTTATCATCATCATTTATTATCATCATCATTTATCATCATCATTTATCATCATCATTTATCATCATCATAATCATCATCATCCTCATCATCATCATCCTCATCATCATCATCATTCGTCGTCATCATAATTATCAGTCATCTTCTTCATCATCATCATCAAAATCGTCATTATCATTATCACCATGGAATCTCTTTTGAGTTTTGAGACATTCTTTTGAATATTTTGTTCCTCCATCAGAGAGAAGGACAGCCTTCATCAGTCGATTAACAAGTTAGAGCAAGAGGTCTCATCACTCAAGATAAGAACAGCAGATCTTCAAGAGGCAAAGGACGTCGCAGTCAGAGAGGTAAAAAATTATCATAATAATCCATTCTTGTGTAGGGTGAATTGCCGTTTGGTCTACATCCAGTTTGTCTACTACCCAATTAGTCTAATCCTATATGGTCTACCCCCAGTTTGGCTACTAAACCTAATAGTGTATTTCCATATGGTCTACATCCATCCTGTCTACTATGGTCTTATAATCATTTGATGACAATATGGACGGTAGAATTATTGGAGATTAGACCAAATGGAATAATACCAAATGACTAGTAGCCTAAATGGTCATTAGACAAAATGATAAGTAAAGAAAATGATTATTAGACCATGTGGATAGTAGACCAACTGGTTGTAGACCAAATAGCAATGAACCTTGTTAAGCTCATATCATATTATAACTTGACATTTCTACGCACTTAAAAAAAAATGGATATTATTACCACGGCACACGTGGGTCATTTTCTGTTAAAAGGGGAGACTATTAATAGCAGTATGTGAATCATGTGGTGCAAGTGCATCCAACACTTAAAACCTGTACATGTAAATTCATCTTATTGCAGTATGTCAGAGGTTTGGGTATTTAGAACAAATCTTTAGATTTGCAGTTCGTAGTGAAATGTAAAATCATAATCTTTCCATACATTTGACTACACTGTAGATAGGATCATTTAACACATACATGTACATGTAAAGTGTATATGTGTAACATCTTACCCGGGTTTTGTTTTGTTTCAAGGAATTAGAAAATTAAAGAAAGATTTTAATAAGTTACCAAAAGAATGTTGTCAATTTTGATAAGGAATACATGTAGGTGATTCATTCATCCTTTTAGTAAACCCTTTTCCTGGAATGGGTTAATTATAGTGAATGGATCTCATGAAAACAGCAAAAAAAGGTTCTCCACGTGGGTATGACAGCAACATAGGAAACTGATACACCTCTAGACGTTACTAAAAATAGTTATCATGACTTCTATATGCTCTCAAGATCCTCTAAAAGGATACTATTTAATTCTTTGGATAACGAGACGCCTAGATACTATTTCTGATCGTGCCTCTGTCTAAGGTTTCACAGCGAATCTTGAAGGACTCTGACGGGACTGTCAGTTACTTTTGTTTACACTGACAAGGCCAGTCAAGACGCGTAAGGTGATACACAAGGATTTGCCAGTTCTCATGGTTTTCCTAAATTGTCAATCCTCAAATTTTCATGAGCCACTTGGGGTTTTTTTGGTGTGAAGGAAGATGGGGGTTTTGAATGGATGGATGGATGGCAGGTGGAAGAGAAGAAGAGGCATGATGTTCTCATGTTACCGGTATTACTCATCCTAACCGCAAATACATGAATGTGATGCAGTCGGACTGTAACATGACTCAAGGGTTACTGTCCATGTCTTGCTTGCTGCATCCAGCAAGACATAGGTGGAGATTGGTTTACAAGCGAAAAGTAATCTTTCAACAAGGAAACCTTACCAACCATCTTAGTATGAAGGGAAAAAATTATACAAGGGTCATATACAGTTCACAACTGAATTTTTGTAATCTCTTAAAGGTAAAGACCAGCATTGGAAATGCCCCAATTTCAAAAAATGAAATGGAAGCTCTCATTACCAATCATGTGAAAGAATATGTTTTGACTAATACATGATGATAACAAATTTGCCGGGAAACCGCCTACTAATTCATATATTTGGTAAATTTG
>BEXV01001814.1:76629-89614 GCA_003118195.1 Hemicentrotus pulcherrimus
CATACATATATGTATTTTATACCTATTTCAGAGTTGTATAAAACGTTTCCTCAAGCATTTGAGCTCCCAAGACAATTCATAACTGATATATAAAATGAGATAATATATAAAATAATACAACAATGCAATAAGCATTCTTTGTATATCATGATTTATTTTCATATCCTTTCTGTAATACATGTACATCACTTTTTTTCTACCCAATGTTAAAAGGACTGCATAAACAGGTAGCGACATCACACAAAATTGAAAAATCACAGAATAAAAAGGTGTTTGCCGCTTCAATGTTTGGACAAACATCATCAAACAAGACAATCAAAATAATAAATAACATAATTTACTGTACAAGATAATCATTTAAAGCAATAAAAGGGAATAAAATTAAATCCACTTTTTAAGGCTCATTGTATGCTAGAGATTTCACAAGCACCGGTAGATTAACGAAAATAAACAAGAAATTATTCTTAACTTCAGAACAAAGAATTTGGAATAAGATCAAACGGATAATATTCATATATAGATGAACATCTTAGAAAATACATCACAGAAATATTGACTCTAGTTGCTTGTACAAATAATTTCTTTGTAGAAAAAGAGCAGAATTTAAAATATAAAACATGTTTCTGAAGAATCATTTCATGAATTTTGCGCTAACTTCCAACGTTTGAGATGATCGGCATATAAATGAAACAACAAACTTTCAACTGAACCTGCAACATATACTGCTATCCGGACGGAACCAGGTCATTTCTGGTCCATGGCATGGTCATGATGTTTTTTTTTTAAAGAAGATAAATCATGTGTTTAAGTTTCAGAGGACTTTGCCTTTCAGAAATGAACTTCCCGAACAGTATACATGAACTTACTTGGAAGTACATGTAGCTAGGACACATTATCTCAAGCCACTTTTCTTCACATAACGGTACATTTGTAATTTTGGACACCTCCTTCCTGGATCAACAGTGATTTTAATACATCCTTTTTGTTTTCAGCATTGTATGACATAGTTCACGACTATAATTCCTTTATCAAT
This sequence comes from Hemicentrotus pulcherrimus, assembly GCA_003118195.1. Classification (NCBI taxonomy): domain Eukaryota; kingdom Metazoa; phylum Echinodermata; class Echinoidea; order Camarodonta; family Strongylocentrotidae; genus Hemicentrotus; species Hemicentrotus pulcherrimus. The sequence goes on from BEXV01001814.1 coordinate 77,663, forward strand.
TTATCTCAACAATATGCTGGGAGAAAAAATATTTCTTGATTGCATGCACATAGCTTACATATTGCTTTGCTACGCTCTTTGTAACATAACCCGCCCCCGCCCCCATGAGAATGTCACATTCAAATATTACCAATCATTGCACATACCAATTAGAAAATAAGTGTTTCAAACCCAACTACAACTAGAAACATGAAGCAAAAGCAAAAACAAGCAAAAGGGGCATTAGCTTTTCTTTTTTGTAAACACTTTGTCAACGCCCCTTTTTGCCTCCAAGCAAACAAACAAGAGAACTAGAATAATGACCACACAAACCATACAAAAGAAATGCAGTCTGTATAGAAACAAAAACACACATCAAGTACTGTAATAAGCATTCAAATCAGTTAAATAAGGAAGATATTTCTTTTTTTCTTTTACAACAACCTGTTCATGATATCACTTGCATTATAGACCTGTTTACTAATCTGTTCAATTTCTGGTTCAGTGTTTAAAACAAGAAACCTTGGTGATAAGCTTATCAAATCATCTGGTACATATACATTACATGTTGCTATGTCGACAAACCTCTTGCAAATTTTGGGGTTGTAATAAGGAACATTTGTTCAAGAAATATGCACAAAATTTCCATACATTAGTAAACAAGTCTATTTAATTACAATGGCATCAAAGAACTACATCGTCTTCAGACCAGACCCTTTTGTAATACTTCAAATTGTGTCATTTGAAAAACACTTGACAATGTCGTTGTATTTAAAAATGGAATTGTCTGACGACAAAGGTTCAATATGTGTCTCTTTTGGGGCCTCTTTGCTGTAAATAAAATAGTTACATGCAAAAACCTGATTTGAAAATGTGTTAATGATAATGATATAGATACTATACATATAGCTCACACAATGATCGATCGTAAGGTAACAATTTACAATCAAATAAATACAAGTCCAAGATCTTTCAAATTTTTCAAATTTCTGAAGAAGAAGAAGAAGAAGCACTAGCCCTGTCCAAACCTGAGCAAGCCTTTAACAAAAATTACATGTATAGGACTAGATTCTACATGTAGCATATCAGATCATTTACAGACACATCATCTGTACAGAGGCAGAAGGGCGTTAACTCTGTGTTCAATGAGCTAATATCCTTCTGGCTCTCAGCTACATAACAATATGTGCACTCTAATGTAAGAGCAAATTGAAACAAAAATGTCACTGTTTTGTGTCGATAATCACTTATTAGTGCCTACAGGTGTTTGTAAGGGAGTTGCCTCAATTGTCTTTAAAACAAAAATAACATTTGAAAATTGCTCCCATCAATGAAATGTTCTTTATTTAATCATGTGTAAAATCAAAATTCCTCGCTCAAAGAGGTTAAACAGTTGTCAGGTACATCATCGCAATATGAGCCTACTTCTATAACTATGACAGAATAAAAACCTTCACAAATGTGAAGCATATATAGGTGGTTTAATAATTCTTGATAAAAAACAAAAGAATGTTTCAGATACAAAATAGAATAATGTGAAAAATTAACAAAAACTACCGTAATGACAGACACATGCAAAAATATATCTCAAAACTTGAACATTCAAAGTTTTCTTCATATTTGGCAATTGTGGAGAACAAAAACTGAAATCATTTGACTCACATAATGTAATGATTTTTTGTTGCAACGTTAACAATGCAGTATGCACCCATGATCAAAAAATGTTTGTACATGGCAGCTCATTGAAAAATATATACCAAGGTAATTTTCAGTCTAAAAATAAAAGCATTAATGTGGTGCTAACTCGCTGATCAGGTTTAAACTCATAACAAAAATTTATGAGGTTGTCGGTACATATTCATCCCAAATGGTTAATTACAGGGTCCTAATAGCTGTTGTTATTTTTGTATTTAGTTCAAAAGCAGATACAAATCTCAGGGGAAAATTAATTGCACTCTTTATGATAATAAAGCAATCAATGAATATAAAGTAATTTAAAATCAAAGTTCAAGATTGATCTTATCAACAAAGCTTTTGACCAGCATTAATGCATAACAGTCAAAGATAAATCCCAATAAATATGGTTAAAACAATTTCATTTGAAACGGATGAAGTATTGGATGGATTTTCCTATGGCAATATAAGCTTGCCAACATCCAATTTCATGGAGTTGGTCCTGTCTTTAATTGATTATAAAATAAAAAGGCACACAGATCAGTATAATTTATAAATGTTTGTTGATAACCCAGTAAAACTAAGAACAGATAGACTCAAGCAAAATATATTGCACCTGTTGAGAACCAGAAGAGCATTAACTCTGTGTGTTTAAAATACAGTCAAACCTTTCCATCAAGGCCAGTCAAGTGATACAAACAAAGTGGCCACTGTAGACAGGTGGCCTTTCTAGACAGGTTCTATAACACACATCTCTTTCTCCAGGGAGACAAAATGCATGGCCATTGGCCACTATAGACAGGTTGCATTTAATAATAGAGAGGTGGCCACTATTAAGACAGGTTTGACTGTATATGAGAAAACACTCCTTTTGTTCCAAACAGACGAAATCTGTTATTGAAACTTGAGTCCAGACTAGATGAAAGCTAGAGTAGATCATATGGATTTGGAGATGACTGTATAATGTATGCGACACAGGCTTCGCTGCATGACTAGCGTACGTACATCCATGCATATACATACTCATGCTGCACTGCACGGTGGCTCTCACACCACAACAACGTTCCTCCGCGGTACCTGGATGTTCAATTAACATATGAACCAAATTGTCTGATACATTACACCATTACAAAGGGCTACCAACACACACACACATACACCCTGCTTTAATAGATAGCTATTTCCAATGCACAACACAACATCTTTTTTAAGAAATACATTACATCAAAAAGTAATGTCATTTATACAGAAAAAATGTAACATCATTTGATATCTTCATAGTATATGTACAAATGTTTCCATCTTTACAAAATATCAATAGAAATGTGCCAGGCTCCCATATACATTCTTCTCCAAAAAAAAATGTGTTCAAAAATGTATATATCTGCAGATATACTATGTACAGAAGAGAGAGAATTTAGGAGGCTGGCTAGAAATAGCTTGCATTGCTTCTAACATGTACATGTTCAGCATACATGTACATATCTCACGCATACAATCTGGAAACACACATAATCTTATGGTACAATATACATGATCAAATTCATATTGAGCTGTAAATGATTAGTTTATTCATGTTTAAAAGAGCAAAAGCAATTATAAGTTGGGTCATATTTATGCCCCTGGACCAGACTGGCCATAATGATCACACATGTATGTCATGTATTCAATATAATAAGAAAGGTCTGTCACCCTGCATCCACTACCAGCATTCATCATATAGCTTCAAAGAGTTTCATATAGCTATATGATAGGTACTTAAATTTTCCTAGACTGAACGACTGTAAAGAAACGTTGTATAATGAAATGTTGTACAGTGAAATTAACGCCTGTAGGAGCATATGGAAATGATTGTACGGTAATGCCATCGCAAACATGATTAAAGCCAGATCTTTCTCTTTATCAAATTCAGTTCCAATACCTTTGTGTGTCTATAAACATGATATTTGCCACAAAATATTCAATACATGAATGCATCAAACAATGAAACATATGCGAGAGCTGGAATCAAGAAATAGAGATATACTAAAAATGAACATGTGAACAGGATGAATCTGCAGATTACAATCGTGACTTTCTATGCTGATTGCTCGTCCCAATGCCCTGATTAGCGGGAAACCAAAATTGCTTGTGCAAACATGTCTTTCATAAAGGGTTGATGATCTGCAATAAAGCTTAATGTAGCTTAAGTTTTTACCAGCACATTACAGACAAGTGCTCTGGGTTTAGTACCAAGAAATTTCTGGCTGAAAACTCTGCATTGAGCTTATATAAGCAAGTACCATCGTAACTTAGCAGGGCGCCACTAAAATGTAATAGGATTACAACTTAGATAATAGCGGACAGTGGCCATTGCCATGTCAATAAAATTTATAAGAGGCGATGCCTTTATGACTGACCAAAAATTTAAGAAGATGCCTGTAAGAGCATTTTTCATCAAATTGAACACAGTATCTAGGGTTTGAATTAGATCGTGGAGGACGGTTTGTTTCTGTGGTAGTAATTGGATCATTTCAAGCACATTCCGTTGGGTGATGCACTTTTACCTGACTACCGAAGATTTGGGGAAGATGCCTAATCCATCGGATGAGGCATACTCCATCAGATGGAACAAGGTATCTAAAGGGTTAAGAATAGATTGTGTAGGATGGATTGTTTCTTTAGCTGAGATGGCATCCATTGAATCAGTGATCAAACATCTCAATGGGTGAAGCAATCATATTTGACCAATGACGGAGCATCCCAAAGATGGTTAGGATGTATCCCTTATGAGATGAAAAGTGGTATCTAAATGGCTGAAAATAGATTGTGGGGGGTTGTTTGTTTCTTGAGGAGTAAATAGGATCAGTTCAAGCGGAATCGCCACATTTTATTGGGTGATGTGTATGGAACCAACCACAAAATTTGGTGAAGATACTGGTTCCATCTGACGAGGCATCCACCATCAGATGGAACAAGGTATCCAAAGGGTTAAAAACAGATTGAGTTGGATTGTTTGTTTCTTCAGGAGTAATAGAATCAGTTCAAGCAGTATCTGCACGTTTCAAAGAGTAATGCGCTCGTACTGACCACCAACAATTCGAGGAAGATGGTCACGATGCCATCCTTTATGAGATGGCATCTAAACGGTTAAAAATAGATCCGAGGAGGATGGTTTGTTTCTTTAGTAGTAATGGAATCAGGTCAAGCCTTCTTGCCTATATGCTGTGTGACGTACCAGTGGAAACTAGGTCACTTGGAGAGATGTGTGCGGCAGAGTAAAGTGAGCGTCGTCGTCGTTGTCGTTTACGGAGAAAGGCTAGATTGTGAGTAATGACATCCGATGCTAAGGGGCATGATCAGTTGAAGGAGAGAATGAGGGGGGAGGGGGGACAGGGAGAGGAGATGGGGAAAGGGATGCCTTCCGGATAACCCAGATGATCAGTTTTTATGTATTGAGGAAGGGGTTAGGATAGAAAGTAGGTTTAAAGAGTGAATTTTATCTAATTAATGTAGCTCAAAATGACATGGAATTCATTGTTGTGACTGCAAGCTTGATAATTAGATGGACTGAAGGCAAATGTCTCACAATTTAGAAAAACCCTTAATTTTTTTCAAAATTACTCTATATGACATATATTATGAAGCAGACCCCCTCGGTCTATAAGCAATATAGAAAGAACATAAAATGTAATTATAATTTATTGGAAGGCTTGATAATAACTGTCTGAATTTCTGAGGGCAATTATGATGCCCTACAATTCAAGATAGCCCTCAAATTTCAACAATATCACTATCACATAATATGAAGCATGTCTCTTTAAAATAATGCTTAACTTTAAAACAAACCCTTAAAAAGTGAAGCTCTAGCACTCAGCTTTGAACTTTCAATATCATTTCATTTTAGACTACAATAGGCAAACACACTTGAGCATGGTGTCATATTTTGAAGGAAATCAAACAAAACCTAGGCACCTATTTTTTAATCTGCCTTGCACTTGTGAACCCTATTCTGGAATTTGAAGAATGGGAAAGTTACTTTTGATCTGGTTGCCAAGGTTTGCATTCCAATATACACAACCAATATATCTTATGGGAAATAAATATGACAGCTTGATTGTCAAACGACGACGACGACGACGTAAGACATATTTGATACCCCATTATGAGATGAAATGTGAGATAAACAAAACTAATAAAACAAATAATTTCAAATTGTAACTTGAGGGTTGTTGCCATTGTTCTACAGTATTTCATGCCATACTTTCAAACATCACAGACATTTTCCCAGCTCATTGCTGATACTGATAGAATTATTAATACCGTTGCAATGCTACAGATTTATAAACACACTTTGTTTACTGAGCGGTTAGCCAAGGTGTGTTTGCCTCTGTAAATCACTCACTGGATATGATTGACTGTGAATATTCTTTCCATTAAATTGAGTGCATCTGTGCATGCATGTATTTCTGTTGTGATGTCAATCTGCCATGGCTCTGTCTTTGTTAGCTTACCAGTTCAAACATCGAACAGTCACAGATTTACAATAAGGTTCTTCAATGAAATATGGTTCATTAATTTGTGTATTCATTTACATTCTTTTGGTTTCCAAGCATTACTAAATGTATTCATCATTTTATAATCTTATCAATATCACAGATTTTAATTTGTTTTGTTTTTCCTCCTCTAATGAAACATGTCTATCATGGGGCTACCTGTAATTCATACTTGCTTTACATTGTTTGATTAAAGATTTTTCTTAGAAGATACCATGCCTCATTGCCTCATTCCCGAAAATAGATTGCAATTCACATGCAGGTAGGCCCCTACATAGCATAGAGTTATAGATGGAAGTACCGGTAAAGAATTATCAATAAAAACATAATGAGGGTATTCCTTTTGTTGTCATAATGGCCCTTCTAAAAATATATTTTCATTGTTATTTTTTGAGTAACTAACAATGATAAAGAGGAAAAATTCAAAGGAGCGGAATGATTGATTGAGTACGTTTTACAGCCATTTTCTCTGCCACACACATCTACATGTACCATACGTCCTAAACATGTCAGCATATGTCCCACAGAGAGCATACAGGTAGACAAGATCCAATGAATATCCATTACATTTACAGCAAAGATCTTATGCCACATAAAATCATGTACATGTAGGCATCACATTAAAACAGCCTTCCATACAGTAGTTCTTCTTTCTTTTCTAAAGGACTATATTTAACCATACTAGCTGTGGTGACCAGCAAATTGGCATGATTCAGTTTTGTCCAATCCATTACCCATTTAGTTTTGATTGCTTGAAAATAATTTTCACTTTCATACTATTCAGAAGATATACAAAGGCTTTGATGTATTTTGAGAACATTCAACATTTTGGAACATTTCTCAAATATTATGAATAGGTACCTACACATTTTCCAAGCATCTATCAGTGTCCTTCTGATGGGTAAACAACAAACCTGACATCATAGGGCTACACATATCTCCACAATCATTGGTTGCAAGCTCATTAGTGTTAATTACCCGACAGATTGGACCAACAAAACAGATAAACCTCCCCTTGGCTCCCTTCACCCCATGCCTGTAGACAAGTTATGTAAAGCTGTAGGTATACAATGTAGGTTTAGGAAATTGGTAAAGTTATTGAATAGGTATTAGCAAATTGCCCATGAAAATGATGCACTTACATGTATATTATGTTTGTTTTAATACCAGGGGTGAAAATGCCCTCCCTTCCTTCAACGAGCTCCCCTTGAAAAATTGCTGTTTTCAATGTTCAACCATGCGTGGGTATTTTGTGTTATATTTGAAGTNGGGGGGGGAGGAGGGTAAAGGGGTAAAATTATAATAATTGAAACCGTTTGGATGCGTTGAGTTGTGAAGGTGTGATCAAGCATGCAACAGACATTCTTGATGAAACGGTGCAGGTTTCTCATGCAAATAACACTTTCTTAAACATGTCTAGATCATGACTAATGAGATAAACACCCCATATTACTTACTACCAGCTTAAAAGAATTAACAATACATGTACGTGTAATAAATTGGCTAGACAGACAGTAAACACTGTTCTTGTCATGTTGCTAATTTGCGTACAACAAAACGACGCCACATCTGACAGCTTCTCATCAATCTAAGGCAATAAAAACAGCAACACACGTGAATAAATTCAACATAACGTACACAGAAAATGTGACATTTTGCACAATATAAAGAACATTGCATCTTGCAGTTCCTAAAAAATACTCTATGGACTATGATACACACATATTTCGTAGTATTATGGAGAATTATTCTTTTTTTTTTACAAAATAGGAAGGCTAAATCAGGAGTACTGAGTGTAATACACGACAAGTTCTGCCATGAACATGCAATTTTTTTAAACAACAATGTAGCACAATTATGCCATATATCTTTCCTCTCACGCTCTCATAGCCATTTCTTCAACTCTTTGATACACAGCATTGATATTCCGCTCTTCTACTCTAGAAGTCCACAACATTACTTGTAGACAGGGGTATTAACTTCCGTCCTTTTAGTCACCGTGAACTCTGCATCAATTATCTGTTGGAAATTATAAGGACACACAACCAGGAATGTCACTGAAACTGTCATCAATTTTTTGAATCGGACTTTAACTGCAAATTAAGAAACAAATTCGAAGAAAAAAAATTATTTCCCACTTGTGGGGACTTTTTGAAAACACACTTGTCAACAGTCGTCCAACTCCGGAACCATCCTCAATAAGGGATTGTTATTATCAAACCTTTGTGAGCTCTAAGTGACTTACTTGCCTCCAAAAACAAAATGCAGTTCATAGTTTAAAACCAAAATACTCTAGAGCATAATTTCATTGCCACAAAGCATCACATTTCGTTTCGCAAAACTGGAAAGGATTTTTTTTCTAAATTCTCCCTACTCTTTCACCTCCATCCTTATACCATCCTCATGTCTTCTCCATATTTTGTCTCATCAAATTTTCAAAAGCAAATTAAATTTTGTACGGATATGAGTTGATTGCACAGAGCCACAGAGACTCCTTTATATATCATCCTCACAAACTCATCAAATATTCATGAAGATGCTAATGTGCTATCGGGCAGATGTGTGCTCACGACATTAATACTCCACGTTTGCATACTTATTGTTTTCGCCTGGTTGCTAAGCAACTCGTGCGTGAGTGGGCGTGCTGTTAGTGGTAGGTGATTATTTTCCCCTTCATGCATCAGCGCATAGACGATCGCTCACCTACCAATCATCATATGCTACCCATTTCTCACTTGTAATCCTAACAAGAATTATCTATATCTTCCTACTGAGGCTGGAATTAAGGTCAAAGTCTATTAGCCGAGGGAGTGAAAAAGCCTGTTTCGCTTGACAATTTCCAAAACAGAGAAATTATGTCAGAGCTTATTTTGATCTAGGTCAATCAATTCTGATCCGCTCTAAACACTTATTTCTGTATCTGCTTCTCTCAGTATTATAGTTAATCTATGATTTAAAGTGCTAGGTAGAAGCTTACCAAACAATTTTGTCTTAATTTATTTTAATTGCCAAACTAATTTTTTCAAGAATAACTTTGAAAACATCTCAAGCAAAAGATAAAGGGAAAATTGAACAATTAGGTCTGGGGATTACCAAACCCTAAATTAAAATCATCTTGCATGAGGAATAACATCCATAAAAAGAGTGAAATGAGATTATTTTTTTAAAGATGATACGTTGTCTGCTATTAGGGCTTGTTGACAACACAAGTTTACATAGATACTTCATTGAATAGATACCATAATTGAGCAGGAAGTACTTTACTAGACTAGCAAACATCTGATTCAGTCTGTAGCTCTCAACTCAAGCTTGACTAGAATCCCATTCACTGGCTGCATGGTGGGATGATAGCATTGTATTAACATAAACATGGTTTCTGAGGTCGATCTGTTCAAACAAATAAGTCTTAAAATCAACTCCAAAAACACACACAATGATATAACTGTCCGAGTGCTATTTTCAAAAAGGCTTCATATCAATGTGAAACTAAAAATGCCATTAGCGTACATTTCTTGCTACTTGTTGTTACAATTTCAGAATTAATTACCGGATTGAAACTGCATGAAGGATGGAGACTGAAAGTGATTTCCCAAGCTGAGCAGGTTTATTGGTTGTAGTAATTAAACAAGCCATTGGGGCTGAGAACTGAGTGCCAATATTGCATGGTGATTTCTCCCACATCAAAAAATAATTAATCATCAAAACTCTTTGTTCATATTAGGTCGCTCGTGCAAAGTGGTCTTCCTCAAATGACAGTTTCAGGAGTACCTTTACAATTTTCCAAATTTTCCAAGTGCATTTTGAGAGTCCATACATTTTTGCACAGAAAAAAAAATTCTGTATGGTAATAAAGTGTTCTAACGATGCTTTGAGAATTATGATAATTGACAGTGCTTAGTAATCGACTATAAAAAGATAATAGAAAATCATGATGGTAACAATTTCAACAAACATTTGGACACATGTGATAAGAAATCCTTGCACATTACCGAGTGGTTTGCCCTACAGCAGATTGACATTTATTCCATTACGTTAACAGATGCTAAGGTGTGAGTTCTGAAGACAGTAGTTCCGCAGAAGCAGTCGAGGTGTATCCCATGGCTTGTATCCTTTAGAATATATCTCCATAGGGAACATCTCTGAGACACCCTGGATAAATCCCTAATTCCATTTAACCAGCAGGAAACACAGACTGCATGCAAGCATTAGCTTCCAAAGTGACAGGTTATCCAGATTAAATCCACGGACATGAGGCGGTTTCCAAGGCAACGATGAGATTGTCATTCCATGGTGATTCCGCTTCCACTCCATGATACTCCAACACCACAGTATTCTTGGTCTATCGCAGCTTGAAAAAATATATATACTTTACACAGTAGCAACCGCTTCACTTTTACATGGCATCTGTGTCTACATACAAAAGGGTTCCATCTTTTTATCTCAGAGAGTTTGTAAGGGATGGATGTACCTCCAGTTTGTGCATCATTCTGACTATAAGAATTATATACAGGTTATTTAGGGTTTTCTCTCTCTCTCATCAGTTTGGCTTTCATCTATGGCTGCAAAGCAAAGCTCTCCTTTATCATTACTGCTCCTCAAAGCCCATAACCATGGCGACTAGAAGATGATGGATTTCAAACGATGATGTTTCACAATAGAGCTCTATCAACTATTTCATATTGAAACAAAACAGAGGTGTGGCCAACTTAGCCTCAATACTTTTATCTATTCCATTCAGTGCAGCTTTGCTGATTCAAGAAAGCGTCTATAAATATACTTCACAATCTGCAACTTGTACTATGAGTTGGGTAAAGAGCTACTTCGAAGAGAGAGCCTGGTATCAAAAAGACTAGATGTAGAGCGCCCTCATAGTTCACTTCTAAGGGAGTTGGAAGATGATGAAGGTTGATTCCGAAAGGCCTCAATTGGACTCGAGACGAGTTGATGAGTATAGGCTGCAAAGATTGAAAACAAACAAACAGTAATTGGTTTTGTGATCATCAATATGTATGACTGAATTAATACATTTTCTTGCATTAATAGTTTTGGGAGATAATTCTGATGAGTGACGTCGCTATGGGAGGGGGAGAGGAAGGAGGTCTCCATCTCACATGCTACTCAGATCACATTGTATCCTCTATTGAGTACCCATTAAGCCCTTGGGTGGAGAGGAGTAATGTAAATAAAATGCCTTGCTCAAGGATGCAAGTGCTGTACCAGGGCTTGAACCACAAACCTTTGCATTCCCAGTCAAGTGATCAAACCACCCCACTATGACAGGGCAATGGATACCGGTACACCATTTTAGTTAAACAAGCAATTCATGTTGAAAGTGACAGGTAATTGTTTACCTCTATTTTGCTGCTGTTGTCTGTGTCTTTTAAAATCAATAGTAATTTAGGATTCAGTGCAGGCATGCATGTGTCATTGTTTTTTCAACATGAGTCCAAATCATGACAGCTAGAGGCATGCATTAGCCCAGTGCTTTTAGAGTATTGAATACCATTTATTAGAGCTTGGACAGCTCACATGTTGTGAAAATCTGATATTGATTCAGCCAGAGGGGAGAAAACATTGAACGGTGGGGTAGCATTTAACATAATAGCTTGAAAGACTTCAATTATGTATTTACCATTTGTAACTGAATAATTTGTTACCTAATGCAGAGTTCCAAACTATTACTGTTTTGAAAGGTGGTCGGTTCGAGTTTCTAGAGTCTGTATACATTTAATAGCCCTATGTAAAAAAATTGATATGGGGTGGT
>BEXV01001815.1:23720-44634 GCA_003118195.1 Hemicentrotus pulcherrimus
GAAGAGGGGGGACACCAAATTTGCCCACAAATAACATTCTTCTTACTGTAGAATATTACCTCACAAACAATTCACTCAGCTAATAATACATAGTAGAGTTGCAGTTACGGTAAATTTTATGGAAGTTTATGGAACTATAGAGGCTTTTATACTGATACTACACTAAAGGTATTTCAGATTACGTGTAGTTAGACATTAAAATATGTTAAAGGTTTTTTTTTATTTTATTATTACGAGCTATTTTAAGTATGTATACAGTTGCATTATGGTATTATCAAGACATTCTTTACCACATGGGCAATTCTATTGTTATTTCGGTACAGTGCAAACAACTAAGAGAAGAATTCCCTTTACGTATGAGGAAGAATAAAGCATAAAAGTGTTCATGTTTACATGCATAATAATAGCTGAGGAATTGAAGGAAAGATGGAAATTGATCTGTCCACGGCTTCCACCCTCGGCATAGAAATGCACATTTTTGCTGGTATTGAGAGCATCAGTCATTGTTGGATACAATGCGGATATGAAACCACCCCATTGGAAGTTTTAAGTGGTAATGATATTTGAACATGGGAACTGAATTATATTCTCAATACAGTTGGATCATTGCTTTGAAGCTTAACAAAAAGATTGACATTTAATAAGGCAGACATGCACTATACATGTAGCATTGAGATAATAATTGGTCAATCATGTATTTTGCTTGTAAAATAGAGATCCCAAAATGTATTTGAGGTCATATTTTGTAGCTGGATATACTGCTATAGATGCCCAATTTCTATTTTATTATAGAGGATTTGTTATAGTGAATGTACATTGTATTTTATTATTATTATTATTGTTTTGTCTGTTTGGAGCCAGAAGGGCATTATTCCTATCCTAACTCACAGAGTTAATGCCCTTTTAGCTTTCAACAGATGATTCACAGCATAATACATGTACTTAATCACCTGGATATATGAATGTTATGTCATAGCCCATGGTTACATTTGCACCCTACCCTAACTGTATACCATTTAGATTTAGTGTATGAACCGACTGCATGTCCATATTAATGGTGTTTGATGTATTTGTTGTAGTGTGCTGGCTGAGAGGGCAGTGGCAGGAGTATTCCTACAATGTAGTAGAATGGTGTAAACAGGAATTATCCATGTAACGACCCTCTGCCTGGCACACAAGATTACATAGATTTAATTGTGTGCTTTAATAATCACAAATTAATCAGCATGCTAGTTGCCTTCACCATTTAGATACATTTATATGTGTATGCTGCTTTGACTGTTGGCTTATGGGTAGAGATGGAGTGACACGCTGTGATGTGTTGACTCTCACGCATATACATGTATTCAAGAAAATCCCCCTCCTCCTCTCCTCTTTTCTCCCCTTGTCTCGGAAAGGGTGCATCACTGCATGAAGCTTAGTGAATTTCATAAAAAATTGAATACACCCCCTTGCAAGACAATGAAGGAGGATGAGGGGGGGGGGCGTATAAATGTATGTGTAAATCCCACCGCACTCCATACTATCTTCCTGCGATCCAATTTTTGAAGAAATGGTAGTTATCTAAACAAACGTCATCTACCTGCTGTAGGTTCTAAATAACCCCTTTAATTAGTGCATTTTAACTAGTCAGAAGACAATGCTCTACTGGCATGACATCACTAAGATTCTGTGCAGATTTAGCTATTCCTCCAAAGGTAGCTTGAAATCCATTTAAATTTAATTTGATTGATTACGCGACTCTACATATCATCGATCATTAATACTTTAAAACTTTGAATTTTCCTATCAAGTGCATTTGCAAAGTCTTCTAAAATCAGATCGTAGTCAGATCGTATAGCGTGTGCATGTAGTAGGTTTAAGCCGCTCAGATCCCATTCCACATGCGCCATACGCCTTCATGCAACGTACACAGGCATGTTGATGGATAGATAATAAGCACAACTGTAGGTAGTTCCACATATTTATTATCAAATGCACCTAAAATCTCACACTTGCAGAGGAAGTGGAAAATAACACATATACATGAATGGAAAGATGTGCCAAGTTTCATAAAACTGTCAAAGTTCAAATACTTCTGAAAACGAGTGTTAAACTCTATGTAGACTTACCACAGGTTTTATCTTGATGTTCACGAACTTAAACTATGACAGTTTTGAGAGACAGGCCTATGTTATTTCATGAATGTTATATTACTAACACCAAATGCATTCTTCTGACAGCATACCCACATTTATTTGTGATATATCTGAGCTTTAGTATGTTTTCTTTTTGCAGATAGATGTTACTTTTGATATTTATCATACCTGGAATAAATATTTAGCAAGTAATATCTAGATGTTACTTTCCTCGTCTAATAATTCTGCTCTATCTATCTTCTGTGTTTTTTTTCTCTTCTTCATAGTTTCAATTATCCTTCTTTGATTATTTTGGATATCAGAAACAAAGTATAAGTCATAGAAATCGTCACACTCTTGTACATTAATAAACAAGACATCACATGTTTGCATCATGATTGATTAAGTTGTTGTGTATTTAATTTCATGATGGTTAAATTATTGAAATACCTATTATTTGTATAGTTTGTTGAGAATTTTGGAAATTGCCATTGTAAGAATTGATCTGACTGCATTTTTGTTTTCTGAAATGAATTTATGATGAACTGCAAGCATGGTGTCTCAATTTTAGTTTTGCAATAGTGTGTGACTGATAGATTGATTATTTGGGATTGGTTTCAAATCAGAGTAGAATAATTTAAATATCTATCTCTTAATCAAGGAATTATGAAAAAATCCTCACCGTGAATAATATGATCTCTATCGTAATCTTGATTGACATCTAAAAGATTGCTACTTGTACCAAAATTCTTCCTCTCATCATTAAACCTTATTACCATCATAATTTTCATCATTATCATCATCATCATCATCACCATCACCATCATCAACACCATCATCATTGCCACTATCATCATCATCACCATCATCATTGTCACTATCATCATCATCATCATCATCATTACCACCTTCATCTCTACCACTATCATCATTACCACCATAATCGTCATCATCATCAACACCACCACCACTATCATCATTACCACTATCGTCATATACCGCTATCATCATCCTCATCATCACCATCTCCACCTCCACCACCACAACTGTCATCATTACCACGATCATCACCATCACCACCATCATTGCCAATTTTGCCACTATCATCATCATCATCACCACCACTATTATCATTACCACTATCATCATCACCATCATCATCACCATCATCATTACCACTATCATCATTTCCATCACCATCATCATCCTCATCATCACCATCTCCACCTCCACCACCACAACTGTCATTATCACTATCATCATCATCATCATCATCACCACCATCATCATAACCATTATCACCATCATTACCACTGTCATCATTACCACCACCATCATCATCATCATCATCTCCTGGTAATACCTACTTGTCCAATTTAATAGCAACATCGTTTCCTCTTCCACTTTCTCACAAAATCACTGTTAACCTTTGAACTGGTGGTCCTCTGTTCCTCTAGGATGCGGTCGCTGACCTGGAAGAGAAGTACAAGAAGTCCATGATGACCAACGCACAGCTGGACAATGAGAAGTCCACCCTGGTCTACGAAGTGGACTGTCTCAAAGATGTCCTGGCAGATCAGGAGGAACATATGATGGAACTCAGCAGAGAAGCCAGAGATAAACATAGAGTAAGATCAAAATAGTCCTTCTACAGGCATTGAAGGAGAGACGTAACACTGGACTGTGCAGCATATATTAGACTGCTCAACTCAAAGTCGTTTAATCACTCCTATCAATCCCCAAATTTTTGAACACAAAATGAACCTTCAAGAATCAATTGTCAAGATTTTTTCATTTAGTGTCAGATTAAGCATTAAATGTATTTCTTGGAAGAATACCTCACACCTCTTGTGCACTTAAATATTTATTCGTGAATTTGATTTCAGACTGCTTGTTGCATATTTGATTTCTATGCCACATTTTTAGATTGTATTGATACCTCACTGATTTTTAATTGTCTTCTCTTTTTCATATTCTTCAGGACTTAGAATCAAAGAAGCGTGAAAGTGTAGGATTAAAGAGAGAAGTAGAAATTCTGAGGGAAATGGTGGAACAAAGAGATCAACTCATTTCAGTAAGTGTGATCTAACCAATTATTTTTGCGTGTATTAGATCATATTATTTGCAGCATCATTCCCTGGAAACCAAGAAACTAGATGGAGATTAACGGCATCAAATTTTGAGACTGGCTTTTCAAAATCGATTGATGCGTTTGACCAAGTCACAGGTGCTTATGAGCAACAAGTTCGCTTAATCTAATTTGCATCCATTCTAGATTTAAAGCAGTCACCCCTATATTGATGGGCCGATGTTTCCTGCAAGGACATCTGCTGGGGCAACATTTAGCTCTGAGTTTTATTTGTGTTGAATAATAATAATAATGATAATATGTCTTGGTTACCCAGGGTAGCCTCCTAAGTATTGAAACTGTTCTCCCTGAAGGCCCTGCAATCAATATTACCCTGGCTTTAGCAGAGCTACCATAAAAAAGGTGCTCAAGCCTGTAAGGAATTTCTTCCGACCAGGTACCCATTTACAGCACCTGGGTGGAGTGTGGCAAATGTATGCTAATATCTTGCCCAAATACATTAGTGCCGCAGCGGGACTCAAACCGAGAACCATGCATTCCATACATGACATTTGCTCCTGCAACAATTACTGCATGTATTCATGTATGTCAATTTCTTACTTGAACCAAATTCTACAACCCTGTATTAAACACTTTACCTATAAACCCTAATGATAATCTAAACTTAAAATGAAACCCAATAGGAACCCTCACCCTAACCCTATAGAGTGGTGAAGTGTGACGTCATCAAAATTCTATTTTTAGAATTTCTCCATTTTTTCTTCATATTCCAAAAGAAATCCAGAAATGATGTCCAAATGTCGAAAACCAATTGAATATGTTAAGTATTGGCTGAGATATGACCATCTGAATTGTCCTATGGGAACTCAATGTTATATGCTCTGGCTCCTAACCATTAGGATCGTAGTCGCCATGGCATAAGTCTAAGAATCTGTAGCCCCTTTTATCCCTGTGTGACCTCATTTTCTTTCTTTTCATTGATAAGAATTGTTGTAGATGAGTGGTTTAAACACTTAACTGGAAATGGGAAGGGTATGGGTTCAAACCCTGGCAAGGCACTTATGTCCTCAAGCAAGGCATTTTATCTACATTGCTCATCTACATCTCTTCACCAAGGTATTGAGTCGGTAACATGTAGGATATGAACATTAATGTGGATGGATTAATAGCACATATCCACTTGTAAACAGTCACATGGCTGCCATACTCCTCAGGTAGTGAAGTGTGTGCATGTGCAGAATAGCAATTGAAGCCTTTCTTCTTCAATTGCAGTACAGACCACCGTCAGGTGTATTGTCGTACTGTTGAGGTGCAGTGGGGTAATGATATAAAGCGCTTTGAAATGTAATCTTAAAGATAAAGATGAGTTCTGGTATTAATGCGATTGCATTGTGAAAGAAAAGGTGTGGAATGAATCAGAAAAAGGTGATCATGCAGTATGTAATTATTGGTGTGTACTGCGAGGTTCTGGAGTCGTCAAAATCATAACAAATTTGGCCCAGTCTTGGTAAAGTAACAAGCACCGTACACAGAAAGATGTATATGGGACTACACAAATGGTGTCGGGGCTACTATACCTTGATTTTCTTATCTTTCTCTGCTCATTACTCAGCCAGTATGCATTTTCTTCCAAAATTGTTTTGCACATGACATTTATTTGTAATCTTGAACATTCGGTGTAAGTTTTGTTTGATTCTGTGAGAATTCATTTTCTTTTTGAACCAGAACTCAAGTTTATCTTTAAGTGCTTAACAACTGTGAATATTATTATTGTTGTTATAAACTGATGTTCTTTTCCTTCCTCTCTAACAGGAACATGGTCTATTACTAGTAGGAGGAGAGAAAGACGGAGACTCGTCTAAACCTGTGCAAGCAAAGGTCGGAACCATTGTGGTAGTGTCGCCCGAGGCAGCAGAACTCCTGGAGATGGTTGGTGATGGAGCTCTCGATGTCAGGCTAAAGAAATTCGTGGAGGAGAGGAAAGAACTTCTAGAACAGGTCCGTAAACGGAGGATTATTTTGTATAACGATGCATTTCTTACAGTGCAATGCCTGGCTGGAATAATCCCTTTGGGATGGAGCATTTCCAATGCCTTTTGTAGATTAGCAATTGAATCCAATGACAGGGGTAATGATAATGATGATGATCGTGTGTTATTAGATATTTTAGTATTTTGTATTTTTTGAAATTTCTAACATTCAAATCTTATAAATCATGAATTTTGTGTCGCAATATTTTTGTTTGTACTGTTTTAGCATTATGAATGTATTTGCCTTGCGCATCTGTATAATTGTTATTATGTACATGTATGCACTGCTCTGTGATAACACTTTTTGTTAATTTCTAAGCAAATAATTTTTTTTCGTTTTCAATGTAGGGATGACATTTACAAGATTGTTAACCTTTAATTTGTCCCAACTTAATTTAAAACCAAGCTTTACTTGTATTTATTGTTATTATGTTTGTAATTTCATTTTTTTCTTCTTTTTTACTTGTGTATTTTATGTGGTTTGAATGAGTGAATAAATCGAAAGAATAAATAAATGATGAATAAAAAATGATTTGCTTTGACCCACAGATCAGAAAACTCAAGATTGATCTGGAGGAGTCCAAAGAGAGAGCAGAGAATGCTGAACGAAGGAGAGCAAACCCAATAACAATAAACGGACCAGATTTAGATGCAGTTGATGTTCAAAGTGAGTTCACACTCTCGATTAGTCAATTGAATGTTAAAGCTAATCTTGAGCTCTGGTATTGGAATCGTATTTTGAGAGAAAATCGCTATGATTTATTCTGGATTGTTTATCCTGCAGTAGATTGGTTGTTTAAACCAGTGAAATAAAAACTAATGCACTAAAACTTACTGGGCATCATTTCGATAAAAACCACATCTCCCATTTGCACATGTAGTGACCTGTGTTTAGCACATTGTGTGGAGCATACTTACCCGAATTTCCTAATCTTTCTATGCTCATAACTCGGCCACTATACATTTTCTGCCAAAATTCTTTCGCACATGTCATTCATTTTTAATCTTGAACATTCAGTGTTAGTTTTGTTTGATTCTTTGAGAATTTATCTTGTATATTTACCAGAACTCTAGTTTATCTTTAAGTTAGTAACGTTTCTACCCCACTGAACTTTTATCAAGTCAACTATTTCTGTCGCTGTATATGATACCTTGAGGTTTAGTTTCACTAGCAATGGGTGGTATTCCGGTAGCGCGTACTAAGTTAGTGCGTACTTAGTTAGTTCACACTTTTATGGAGTGCCTGTTGCAAACTAATTTACCCTGTACAGATTATTCTAATCCTTTAATAAAAATTGCCAAAAAAAATAATTTTGCAATGAAATGGGGAGAAAATGATAATATGAGCATGAACTGAATTTCAACAAAGTCTTTGGTAGATTATCTTTTTCATGAATATTGAAGGAGGAAGATGAAACGTAGCATTCCATAGAAGTGTGAACTAAAATTCCTGCTTAGTCTGGACTTAGTCCCGGTTTTACTTATGAGAATACCACCCATTATCTTTTGATTTAGAATGCTATCACTATGAACATGACAGACAAAGAAAGCGGACAATATATACAGTTCCCCAGATAGACAAAGGAACATCCCTTCACTGCCATTATGTAAAAATGTGTAGAACAGGAGTCACATACATATTCACCTGTTCTACACATTTTTACACAATAGCACATGACGAGAACAGCCCATTAGAGCTTTACCCTAGTACTTACAGTTTACTAGGGTGTTAGCTCATCAAGNGAAAATCGCTATGATTTATTCTGGATTGTTTATCATGCAGTAGATTGGTTGTTTAAACTAGGGAAATAAAAACAAATGCACTAAAACTTACTGGGCATCATTTTTGATAAAAACCACAACTCCCATTTGCACATAGTGACCCAAATTTCCTAATCTTTCTATGCTCATAACTTAGCCACTATACATTATCTGCCAAAATGATGTGGCACATGTCATTTATTTGTAATCTTGAACATTCAGTGTTAGTTTTGTTTGATTCTATGAGAATTTATTTTGTATATTTACCAGAACTCAAGTTTATCTTTAAGTTAGTAGCGCTTCTACCCCACTGAACTTTTATCAAGTCAACTATTTCTGTCGCTGTATATGATACCTTGAGGTTCAGTTTCACTAGCTTAGTCTTTTGATTTAGAATGCTATGCACCTGTACATACCCATACCCTTACATTACCTGAAAGAGTAAAATCACTCACAGATTGAATTGATTTATAGTGTAGTACATTATTTTGTTTATGAAGAAAAATTATTATTAAATAAACTTGATTTCTTTACACTTGCAATATGGAAAATGTTAAAATTACTTTTTTCCATGTATGCATTATAATATTCAACCTTAACAACATGTACGACGTAATGATTTCCCATTTCTTTTTGCAATATCCCCTTTCAAATGTCTATTAGATAATGATTATATATACCTGTTTATTTCTTATAGGAGAAGCAACGAAACAAGTCGGTGAATACAAGTTCAAGCTACAAAAAGCAGAACAGGATATCACAAATCTAGGAGGACAGGTTAGTAGACCTCTGCATAATTTCTTGTAAAAATTTAAAGCCTATCTGCCCAAGTTTGGCAAGGAGGGATTGGACCTCCTTGCGTGGACACTGACAGGTGGTTATCTCATTGAATCAGCTCTCAATGAACATAAGAAAAAGGGCATCATGGAGGAAAATTTTAATGAATTTTCCCTTTCAAAGAATACAAAGACCATTTTTTCTCAAATAATATGGTTATGTTGATTTTTACTTGAAACAGTAAAAATAAAAATCCATCGGTTGAATTTAGGAGCCTTGTTATTCTGAATTTTCTAGTTCCTTCTCCCCTTCTTTGCTTCCCTACTTCTTTTTCCCCTGATTTTCCCATCAGTGCCGGATTCTCTAAACCGCCTATCCCCAACATATTTTCTAAGAATCTCATCCGCCTGATTCTGAGCTTACAAAACAGTTTCCACTTCTCCGGTCCCTTTTTGATAGATCTTATCAACAATTCCTCATTACTCATTATCTGTCCAAGCCGGATCCAAGCATGCCTCGCACTGAGCTCTTCAAAACACATCGTCATGTCCCCAAAATAAGCCACAGATTGAAATTGTTTTGTCTTTTCTTTTTTTCTTCAAGGTTGTCAGACTCGAAGGTCAGGTCAGAAGATATAAAACATCAGCGGACGTAGCAGAGAAGAACGAAGAAGAACTTAAACTAGAAAAGAGAAAAATGTCAAGAGAGGTAACTATATAGTATCTCTACATTATTGGTTCATTGTTGGTCCTTCATTATCTTAATTTTAGTTGGTATTTTACTCCTTTTTACTGTTTATTTATGATGTAGGGTTCTTAAACTTTTCTTGAATTGTGAAGATTTAGTTATGTGCACATCTCATAAGCATACACTGTGTAGGTGGGTTACTAAATCTCACTTATTTATTTATTTGCTAGTTCACACTTCTGTACCAGGAAAATGATGTTGAAAATCGTTCAAACATGATTGATGGCAGTATATCGTCGAGGGGGTGACAAAACCTTGTATCTCAATTTTTTGAGATTTTGATTTTTTTTAACATAATTTTGTACCTTATGGCCTACGACATCACCTGATAAATCCATGGAACGCCTCCTGTCTCGGTTTTTCACAAATTCCACACAAACACCCCTAAACTAAATCTCGTAACTTTAACCCCCTTTGAAGCTGGACTGACAAAACCTCAAAACTTAAGATATGTAATTCATTTTCCTCGTAACTCACACACAGCCTAACAGTACCGAAGTTAGTGTATTCAAATCCTTGTAACTTATTCAACCAAATCCTCGTAACTCAATCAGAGTTGAAAGTTAGAACTCGTATCTCAATTTGAATAAAAACTAAAAATCTCAATGTAGATAAAAGCAAAAACCTTGTAACTCACTTTTAAATATAAAAACAATTATTTTACTTAATATAAATTTAATGCTTCCTGGGAGAAATTTCAATTAATGAAACATATTTGTGGCTTACACCCAGTAAATAAGATCGATTGATCGATCTGTATTGAAAACCTCGTAAATTATTTTACTGTATTTCAACAATGACATTACAAATTGAATAAAAAGAAAGGACAGTTTTAAAAAGAAAGGACAGTTTTAAAAAGAAAGGACAGTGTCACAGCACTAAATTTATTGAGACAGGACAGTTTTTTTGCTCTCCTGAAAATTCATGAGTAACGAGGTTTTGTCACCCCACCGACGACATGCTGCGTATTCAGTCCAACCTGTGAGAGAGATCTTGACTCGGGGGGGTTCCTCTTTCTTGCACAATTCTGAATGTGTCTTGTAAAGACAGATCAGGGACCCGTTTCACAAAGCCTTTTGTTTAATGAAAAATTGACAAATCTGCTGATAACCAAACAGAAGCAAGGATTTCAGTAGCTTATAACAAAAACTGTCATTTGTCTCTGATGACAAGTTTTATAAAGTGGGGCCCAGGGTATCGTTTCACAAAGCCTTTTTTTAAAGCTGATATTCTAAGCAAATAATTGTCCCTTTAATTGGTACATATGGCAAGCATATGTTATTTGTAAGTTTCTCAATTCCATAGTATATCACAAAAAAATTCTGGCTTCTTGAAATCCTTAATTGAAATGCCGAAAATATCCGCCCCTCTTTGCATAGAAAATCAGTCACGGCGCTGGTCTACTTTATATGACATCACGTCCGGGAAAGAGTTTATTCACGTACCCGGATGTTCCATTGAAANGAAAAATTCATTGGGTGAATTTAGCAGCCTGGTTATTCTGAATTCTCTTGTTCCTTCTCTCCTTCTTTGCTTCCCTACTTCTTTTTCCCCTGATTTTCCCATCAGTGCCGGATTCTCTAAACCGCCTATCCCCAACATATTTTCTAAGAATCTCATCCGCCTGATTCTGAGCTTACAAAACAGTTTCCACTTCTCCGGTCCCTTTTTGATAGATCTTATCAACAATTCCTCATTACTCATTATCTGTCCAAGCCGGATCCAAGCATGCCTCGCACTGAGCTCTTCAAAACACATCGTCATGTCCCCAAAATAAGCCACAGATTGAAATTGTTTTGTCTTTTCTTTTTTTCTTCAAGGTTGTCAGACTCGAAGGTCAGGTCAGAAGATATAAAACATCAGCGGACGTAGCAGAGAAGAACGAAGAAGAACTTAAACTAGAAAAGAGAAAAATGTCAAGAGAGGTAACTATATAGTATCTCTACATTATTGGTTCATTGTTGGTCCTTCATTATCTTAATTTTAGTTGGTATTTTACTCCTTTTTACTGTTTATTTATGATGTAGGGTTCTTAAACTTTTCTTGAATTGTGAAGATTTAGTTATGTGCACATTTCATAAGCATACACTGTGTAGGTGGGTTACTAAATCTCACTTATTTATTTATTTGCTAGTTCACTTTTCTGGGGCCGTTTCATAAAACTTTGTACCTATAACAAATGCTAAATTTTTATGACAAATTTGCTCTCAGCCAATCAGATGCTTTAATTTCAGTAGCTTGTAACAGTAGCTTGTAACTTGTTATTGATATCAAGTTTTGTGAAACAGGGTCCCGTACCAGTAAAATGTTGTTGAAAACTGTTCAAACATGATTGATGGCAGTATATGCTGCATATTCAGTCCAACCTGTGAAAAAGATCTCGACTCATTAGGTTCTTCTTTCTTGCACAATTCTGATTGTGTCTTGTAAAGACAGATCAGGGACCTGTTTCACAAAGCCTTTCTTTAGAATGACAAATGGCAAAAAGCATTGATAAATCTGCTGATAACCAATCAGAAGCAAGGATTTCAGTAGCTTAAAATAAAAACTGTCATTTGTCACTGATGACAAGTTTTGTGAAATGGGGCCCAGGCATGAGGGTCTCTCCTTTCAACTATAAACCAGACAATTTTGTCACTTAAAACTTACAGCAGTTGTAAATGATGCTCACTTTTGCAAATTTGCTAAAATTCAGTGTTACCTCGGTTGTCATTCAATTATTTTGCCGCATGTAAAATTCATGAATCTAAAACGATCGCAAAATTGACAAAAATTCTGGTTTTATGGTAATTGTTTTTTGTGGGGCTTCCAAGAGGACTAACTCTTTTTCTTTCCATTTTACTGTACATTCTCCTTCCATTCAAAACAAACATTGTGGTTTTAAAAAGAAGGAGGAGGAGGAAGAGGAAAAGCCGAAGGAAGGCGATCCTGACACATGCAAAGTTTTCTAGCCATCAATTAAAGAAATGACTTTCCATTTGTAGGTAACAAGTATCTTACTTGGTTCAGTAGATGGTTCCTCTCAATCAGCTATAGATGGATTTTTTGGGGGGGTATGGTGAAGGGATCATATTTTTATTGGGTATTTCCCCTATTTTGTGTTACTCCATTCCTTGTTTATTTTGGGGAAAGGTGTAGAAATAGTCAAGATCTGTTTTTGCAATAAGATCAGAAAAATGCAATGAGGAGCCAACTCTCATTTATCAGGGGTTTAATAGTGTCTGGTTGTGATAATGGAATGGTGTGTATATAACCCGGGATGCTTTAAAATTGCAAGGGTCCTAACTGTTCTCATTATACGATCAGCCGATTGCTTTGGTCATGCTTTGGGGGCTTGTTGAAGGCTTGTTGGACTATGCCCCTTTAATAGTTATAGGATCTTGGTGGCTGATTGGAAAAATAGAAAACTTTGCATGTTTCAGTTGCTTCTCCAAGGTACTTGCTATGTACACAATATTCTATCTATCTGTGGACGGTATTGACCATTCTAAGAAAATAATTTGGTCATTGCAAACATTATGTACATGTAAATAATATGGTAATTTTATCAGCGAGATAATTTGCTTTCTCTTTACCTTCTACATTTGGTTACATTCATTTACTATCAAAGGTTTCAGGTTTAGCTATTTTGTTTGGGATAGAGAAGTTTTTTTAGAGTAATGTACAGCATACTTCATGAGTTCAGGAATAAATTTCTTTGAAGTAGTCAAGTATCCGCTAATATCAGAGACTCTACATTTACACAAACAAATAAGTAAAATACTCAACATTTAATAATATTTTCATTTTCACTTCCAATTCAAATGATGTGATAGAGACCATTTCAAAACGATGTTTTTGTAGACTGATATACCCTCAATTTTGAGATATATCAGTTATTTATTTGTTTACACTGGGTATGCTTGTAATGGTGCTTTCCCTGTAGGTCACTGTTGTGATATACTGCTCAATAGTTGTTGTTGAAAAATATGGCAGATACTTGTAGATGTAATATAGAATGAACAGAATTGAAAGATGTGGTAATAGTTATTAGTTTTTATATATGTGTGCCATACTGTACAAGAAGCACTACCACGAATCCTCTCTAGTGCCACCTCAGGTCAGCTGTAGCAGTATGGTCCTGTAACTAGCTGCTTCTCTAGCTTTATAGTTGGTTCTCGATTTGAATCCTCTGTCTCCGAAGCAGAAAGGGTCTGGTTGGCAAGTTTACCATGAGATAGCACTGTGCAATAAACAGTACCCAGGGGCAGAAAGTTCATCAGTTCGATATCACTTTATAAGTATCAGTAGTGAATTGTTAAGTCATTGACTGCTACATGTTTGGAGTTTATTGTACGTACACACAATGTGTGTGACAAACGTCGACTTTAACAGTCTAATGATTGCCCCATTTGCCAACCAAAGCACTCAAAAGGTTGAAGAGCTTTGATGTACATTATATATTGTGAATAAGTCCTCATCATTATCACAGCTTAAAGTACTCTTTTCTTTTCTTTTCTTTTCAGCTCCGAGTATTACGGGAGAAAATCGAGGAGATGGAGACTTCAAACACGCATTTACAGAAACGATTGGATAAATTCATCAAAAGAAAGCCAGAACACTGATGGCTGTTATCTATTTTAAGCTTGTATTTAACCTTCAGAGTATGTATGTCCTTCACTACTTTCAGAGCCATGTTAACTCAACACTCTGTAACACTCTTCCGAATTTCTTATCAGTGGATTCCAGTGGATTCCCGCTTGAAGTATTTGTCCAACAGTAAACTTTACATCTTACATTTTTCCAGGCATTCATCCTTCATTTTTAAAAATTGTTATTGATCCAATTAAGTGGAATATGGCATTGTACCTTTAAGATGTGAATTTAAACTACTGCACAACTTATGGTGATACAACAAAATTCTTTTGATATAGAATGTAAAGTGTGTAGTGTGCACATATACAATATATGCTCAGTTCTTTTTGTGTGAAAGAGCGGCAGTTAAGGTCTAATTTCTTATGTTTTTGGGTGGTGTAATTAATAGAAACAGAGTGAAAAGAGCAAGGCAAGACTTAAAAAACAAATTAAACTTGCCCTTTGTCGGATTCCCCAAAAGATAAATGAAATATGCTGGTTCTTAGTGCCAAAAAAAGCTGACTAAAATGAAGTGCCCCTAACGAAAATTGTTACTCTTATTGATATGAAGTAAAGTTATCTGTATCACTTAACATTTCACTTAATCATTTAGGCTTGTAATTTTTTTTTTTAATTCTGTATACACATGATATGAAAATAGGATTTAAGACTGGACAAGGTGCTTATTAAAAATGATTTGAAGTAGGATCAAGCATAGTAAATTTTTTGTAGTGTATTTTGAATATGCTGTTTAATAGAATGCTTTAATATAAACATTATCAACACTATCAACATCATTATCCTCTCTCTTGCTCTCTCCCTCTCCCTCACTCTCTCTTGCACTCTGTGTCTGTCTGCATCTGTCTTTGTCCGTCTGTCTGTCCCTTTCTGGAATGCATTTCAGCATAAAAAGTGCAGGAAGGCCTTTATAGCCAATTCCACTTGAAAGCTGTTATTCCATGAACAAAAGTTGCAAAATTAACTCCTTGATATCCAAAAAGCAGATCCTATATCTCCATGTACAGGTATACAGGGAATAATTTTCCTCAATTTTTTTGATTAGCGATTTCGGCTGATGGATAAATATTTCAAATAAAATTCTGTACATTTCTATGAAAGAAAACTGCTACACAAAAGATATTTTGTATAGCAGTCATGCAAAAATGCATAGAAAATTGAGATGAGATACCAGTAAAATTATTCCCTGGTATACTTATAGTAGCTTACATGATCAACAGTGAACTAATTCTATCATTTTACCCTTCTCTATCCTTCTCTATACTATTACTGTGATGTACATTTTTGACAAGAAAGTGCTATTGCCCGATCACTGCTGAAAGGGAACAAGTGACAATCTGCACAAACTTCACATCTCTTGAATTATGAATTGCCCAAGCATGAATATGGCCCAAAATATAAATGTAAAAAGATTCTTTCATTTTAGAAAGAAAGAGAGCTGCCGTACATATGTACACACCTTACTCATATTTCTCTCTCTCTTCATTCCTCTTTCTTTCAATTTTCTTTGTGTAAAGGTAAAGACCAGTATGGTCATGCGATTGCATTGTGAAAGAAACGTTGTGGAATCGATCAGAAAAGGTTGATCATCTAGCATCTAGCATCTGCAAGGTTCTGGAATTACCAAAATGATAAGAAATTTGGCCCATTCTTCGTAAGGTTACAAGCACTATACACAGAAAGATGTATATGGGACTACCCTATATCTCTCACAGTCAAATAGATATACTAATTTACCAAATATATGAATTAGTCGGCGGTTTCCTGGCAAATTTTTTATCATCATGTATTAGTCAAAACATTCTTTCACATGATTGGTAATGAGAGCTTCCATTTCATTTTTTG
The DNA here is from genome assembly GCA_003118195.1 of Hemicentrotus pulcherrimus. Taxonomy (NCBI): domain Eukaryota; kingdom Metazoa; phylum Echinodermata; class Echinoidea; order Camarodonta; family Strongylocentrotidae; genus Hemicentrotus; species Hemicentrotus pulcherrimus. The sequence goes on from BEXV01001815.1 coordinate 39,719, forward strand.
AAATTGGGGCGTTTCCAATACTGGTCTTTACCTTTAAGGCACAGTCTCACAAATACATTACAGCGTACTCTGCTGCCTCTTGCTTCCATTTGAACAAAAGAGGGCAGTATTGTTTTAAGTGTAATGATAGTCTTCCATTTCTTCAATGCACCTGACATTGCATTTATATTATTATTATTATTATTATTATTATTATTATTATCATTTATGTTTTAAGCTATTACTAATGGTTATTATTTAGCCCCGTTTTGCTGCCTGCTTTAGGCAATAGAGCGCTTTTCTTCCAAAAACAAGTTTATCATTTTAATTTCCATGAGATCTTCTAGTCAAATAATGCTATGTTTTTGTTGTGGCAATGCACCATAGACAAACAGTAACTACAGTGTTGGTAGCAGGCAAGTGTTAACTCCTTTGGTTTGAAATGAGGAATATTCAGCATGAGTGCAGATGGTACATGTTCCTTGTAGTTTCATTTAACTCCATATACCTGTACATGCGGATGAGCAAACAAGGAAGTACATTGCGACACAAGCCTCATTGTCGCATTCTTTTTATAGATTCTATTTTAATTAAAGTGCTATAGAGTACAAAAGCTGTGAAGTTATGAAAATCTATTTTTAGAATTTCTCAATTTTTTCTTCATTTTCTGAAAGAGCATCAAAAAAAATGTCCAAATGTCGAAAACCGATTTAATATGTTAAGTATTGGCTGAGATATAACCATCTGAATAAATATATGTCCTATGGGAACTCAGTATTATATGCTCTAGCTCCTAATGGTTAGGAGCCAGAGCATATAACACTAAGTTCCCATAGGCAATCTTTTTATTCAGATGGTCATATCTCAGCCAATACTTAACCTATTCGATTGGTTTTCGGCATTTGGACATTATTTTTGGTACTCTTTCGGAAATGAAGAAAAAAATTGAAAAATTCAAAAAATAGAATTTTGATGACGTCACACTTCGCCACTCTATTATGGTCTATTATTAACTTTGGAATACTCAAAGAGCCATATTTATTATCTAGGAAGAGTAGTGTAGAGTTATATTTTATAATAACCCACTCTGTATCCTTGATCAAAATGCAATAAGTATCATATGGTTTAGAGTAAAGGCACATATTAAAATCGAATTGTTTGTCAATGGATGTTAAATTGAATGAAAAATCTAAATATGTATTCTCAAAACCATGAAACCCATAATTTAAGTTAATAAGCAAATATATTGCCAACTGCACTGCTTATTAAAGTCTGTTGAAGTTTAATGTAATCGACCAAAATGCTGTACATGATACAAATTTCACTGTGAATAAGCTGCAATTCAGTTCTCTACTATCAATTCAGCTTACATGTTTACACCAATTGTAGATATTATTGTACAACAACTAGGTGCAAAATAACAGAAGTCAAACAGAAGGCAATAAATGGGTACCCGGTAGGATGCGACCGTCATTGTTGGCCAAACAGTTTTTGAGCGTCATGTAACGCCTGGCTGGAATGCTCCCCAGGGAGTGGAGATTGTGCACACAGTGTGTGTGGGCAAGCACTGAATCCAATGACCGGGGTAATAGTATATTTGTAAAGCACTCAGAGACATTTGTAATAAATGCTTTATAAAAATTAAATATTATTATTATTATTATTATTATTATCATAACAAATTTCCCCGCCTTTGCTAGACCTGTGTAAAAAAAAATGGCAATTCATTCATTATTGCTGTTATGTTCATTGCAAAACAAGTAGAATCTGTTATTTCCTCTGTTATAAGAGAACATCATTTATTATTTGTGAGAGTCAGAAGAAAGTAAAAGCTATGTGGACTTGCTTCCTTTTGCCTTTAAACAGTTACAGTCAAACCAGTAGAGCCTCCTTGGTTTGAGTGAAAGGGGAAAATGGTCTTTATAGACAAGTTTGCTTTGACTCGGAGGAATAAAGGTGGTTGATTACTTCAGAGTTTGATTGTAATTGTGCATTTGATATCTCTAAAGCAATTGGTGTACATATAGAGTTTTAATTTATTTTCCGATTTTTTTTAGAAATTAAGCTGCAAAAAGACCTTACTTTATTAGTGCCTCCCACAGTCAAATCTAGTTTAAATCTGCCCAGATTAGAGTAAGCCCCTTCTTGCAGTAAATGAGCATTCTTTTATTCATTGTGTCATGGTCCCCCTCATAATTTTTAAAAATTCAATAACTGCATCTGATCCATAAGGTGTGTGTGTTAGTATGTCATTCTGCTCAGAGCCAAAGGGCCTTTAAGTCTTTCTTTACATAGACGTAATAGCACCCTTCTGGCGCTCAAGAGTTTACCTGAACATTGCAAGAAGAGATGAAGTGAAAACAGCACCTTGGAGAAATGCATGTATTCTGCATCAGAATAAACTGCAAATACAGTTAATTATTTCTGTGCTTGGACATGGATGTACAAAACACAGTTGGAATATGGACTCCATGGTATCCGTAAAAGTGTACTAAGAAAAGAGACAAAAGTGTTCTAAAGTAAGGATTGGCCCACTTTTATTTTCAGTTCAGTTGTCGATCCTTTACAAATATTTAACAGTTTAGCACATAGAAAATATTTCACTTCATCAAATTTAATCCAATGATTACATTAAAAGACCCATACCGGAACTCTACTAAGATAAAAGCTGCTTGGGTGTAGGCTTTTGTTCAAAATCAGGTTTGAAAAAGGAAGATTGGTTGAGGACTAAGATATTAGACCCATGTTTGGGTTTAACCGCATAAGTAGAATATGGACTAAACAGCTCCGGTTTACGAGGCATAATATTGATTGAAAAAAAGCATTGATGATACATTTGTCCTATCATGAGAATATTTAGATCATTAGATAAACTACATCATAGTTAAAGGTATGGGATGTAAATCATTAACTTTGAACATTTTGAATATTCAGTAGGAGTGATGCTAATTATGTCATTCAAACTATGTACATGTATTTCTTTCCATAGTAGCTGTATCGATATCAAAACTATGATCATTGTTCATTACCTGATAAAAATAAATCAACTCTAATACTATTGAAATATTCTAGCTTTGCCTCCATGAAAGGGCCGCACTTTGATCCTTTCTAATAAACTGAATAAAATATCATTATTTCCCAAGAGTTGTAGAGGAAAGCGTTATCAATGTTTAATATAAAAACTTTGAAAAGCACAATTTTATTAATTATGCAGTTGAATGGAATGAGCAGATATCTTTTCATTTTCTTTGCTTTTTTTTCAAGACAGAGTGTGTAGTATATATGTGGAGATTGCCCATTGGTTTGCAGATTCCGTTCACCTTGTTTATATTCAGGACATCCCAGTAGACAGAGAACCTACATGTATGAGACTGACAAAGATATGAAAATTTGTTCTCCACAATCAGTAGATAAATCGGTCAGTTTTGTGTGCTTCCTGTGTCGTGGGCTATTTGTCTCTTGGGTTGTAGCCATTTAGGTTATCAACATTAAACTTTATATTTTGACAAGCAATCTTTCATGTTCATGAAGCTTTGACTTAGAATCAGATATTTGAACAAATGGGCAGTCACCGTATTAACAGGTACATGGTTTACATCAAAGTGATTGGTATTTCAAGGTTTCCTTCTCTTTTCGTACCTTCAGAAATTCTCCTTCTTCAGGTATTCAGTCAGTTCTACTCTATGATTTAAGCTGAGGTATGCGCTTTGAGTTTCACCTGAGTATAAATAAGCATACATCAGAAGTTTGTTGAATTTATTATAATAGTTTGTGAAGTTACTAATGTATGATAAATTATGTATCTTTAAAAGGCTTGCTTCGGATAGAGTATCGAAGCGAAAGCGAAAAAAATTTGCAAATAAATAATGAAATGAATTCATTGAAATGAAATTTATACCCAATCCATGTCCGTGTGAATTTATGTGTATTTTTCTTTTCTATATGATGTATCCAAGGAAGGGAATGGTCTCCCTCACTATTGGGATACCTTTCTGTAGAGTTGATATGCCTCCTCGGCTTTTAGTAGTTGCAAAATTTGCAAAAGTAGGAGTCATGACGAGAACAGCCCATTAGAGCTTTACCATAGTAGTTACAGTTTACTAGGGTGTTAGCTCATCAAATTCACACTCAATCCACTCGGCCGTTTAACAAAATAATTGACATCATTTTGTGCCGTGTGCTAAGGTGCTAGGCAGAGTGTGAATTTGATGAGCAAATTTTCTAATGGAGTGTTTTCCTCATGATAAGCTGTATATTTACTTGCTGTTGCGATTGTCATAGTAGTATTACTAGCATTCCTCCTCTTCCTACTACTACTACTTCTACTTCTTCTCTTCTCTTCTTTTTCTTTTTCTACTATCGTTTATAATGATGAGTGATAATATAATAATATAGTAGAGAGGAGATAGAGAAAAAGGGGAGTAAGAGAGAGAGAGAGAGAGAGAGAGAGACTTGAGAGCAAGAGAAATATAATAAAGGGGGTATGATAAAAGTCGACTGCTGCTTGCATAACAAATGTATCCATAATATATTTATAGTAATGATAGTAAATAATACTAAAAGAGGGTTATTCATATCTTCACATTGATGCAAATTCTAACTTCATAATGATTCCCAGCAAAGCATCCATGCATTATATTATGCAACATGAAGGCTAATTGGTGAACCTTATTAAAACATTGCCTGAAAAACAGCCTGTTAACGAGACTCGTCGGACTCCCATTTCATCACAAAACTGGTAGCCATCCACTAATTACTTTAACAGATGAAAATGGGAGCTACCAAATTAATTACACATAAAATTTGGCGCTTCTAGCTAGATTCTGTGAGGGCAGGCAGGACTAGCAATTGTATTTGGGGCCGGGAAAATGACCGAGAAAATAAAAAAATTCAGATAAATCTCTGGCCTTTCCTCCACTGGGGGGGGGGGGGGGGGG
>BEXV01001816.1:20193-32099 GCA_003118195.1 Hemicentrotus pulcherrimus
AGAAAAGTGATTAATGCATGACAGTGAAGAGCCACATTGACCAATCTAATATATTAGAGATATCACTTGTTATACTTTTAGTGTCAAAGGCAAACTATATAGATACTAAAACACTGATTAAAGTCATAAGCATAGAAGGTACCCTGGTAATTACCCTGGTTAATGATTGCTTCGCCATATCAGCTACATGTATGTAATGAGGTGTTTATAATGTGCATGAGAATACACATTAGGCCTTTGCTCATTAGTACTCAGTTTCTTGTTTCAGCATTTCAAAACTGTATAGGCCTATGCATACAGGTAGTTAATATGCATTTTGCATACCATAAATCTCTGTGTAAAAGGCGCACCTGTGTTTAAGGCACACCCCTATTTCGAAGACAAAAAAAAAAAAAAATCTGGAAAAAAATTTCGGGGAAAAAATAGTTCGGGAAAGAAAATAATTCTGTCATCTTTAGTTTTAAAAACAACATTATTTCTCAGTCTAACTTAATTCACAAGCACTTCAACTGTGCCTCGTAATTAAATAAAAGTATTTTCGAATCGAACACTGAAATAAGAGCCGATCTGATCTGGTTAACAAAAAGTCCCAAAAGCCTTTAAAAAGGCAAATTTTGGCTTTATTTAAAGCTATTTGGGCTTTTTCGGCTTTTTGTTAACCAGATCAGATCAAATCGGCTTTTATTTTAGTGTTCGAAAAATACTTTCATTTTATAACAAGTCACAGTTGAAGTGCTTGTGAACTAAGTTAGACCTATACACTGTAGTAACAATGTTGTTTTTAAAACTAAAGATGAAAGAAAAAATTTCCTCCGAATCCAAAAAGAAATTTGGACAGGTTAGTTTTTCGTGAGTGAGCTGAAGACATGGGAGAGCTTCGGCCCCCAAAGTGCTTTGTGAAGGGGCATAATTTATCGTGACTGAAAAACAAAAAGAAAAAAAAACTCTCTTCCTTTCAAATTTGGAATGTAGTTTAACTTCAAATAGTAAATCCTATTTTTTATTTGCATTATGTGATTCATGTTGAGACACAGAGATTTTCGAAAACCACTAAAAAGTAGCATTTTGAGGTCTTAAAAAAACCTGTACCTTTGTATAAGGTGCACCCCGACTTTTGATTTTTGCCGACAGAAAAAAAAAGTGCGACTTATACCAGAGATTTACAGTATCTGTTAATGAAGTAATGTTTTCAGTGTCAAATTAATGTCTTTTAACTCGTTTTCTACGGGAACCGATTGGTCCTTGTATTATAAGTCTATGGGAGTTGAAAAAATAGGAGTCAATTAGTTAAAGTTCATTGGATGATAGTAGACTGCATTGAGTACAGGCAAGATAGAGCACGTCTGAAGAAAAAAATAGGACAAAGTGAGAGAAAAATCCTGCCTCTTTCTGTGCAGGAGTACATCATGTGCATCCTCCTGCTTGACTTTGTTGAAGTGCTTGAATCCAAAGCAGCATTGGATATGCTGTACCTGACATGGTCTAGTCTAGTGCCCTCTAGGTTGAAAGTGAAACCTGTCTCTAACTACGCTTGGATTCAAACAAAAACACATCTCCTGTTGACATGTGATCGGGGAGGGAAACCCTTCTTCCCTCAAAGGAAAGTGGCAGCTTTCAGATAATGAGACCTCTCTAGTCTTTGGTCTAAACCCCAGAGAGGTTTTCAGACAGCTTTCAGATAGTGAGACCTCTCCAGTCTTTGGTCTAAACCCCAGGCAAGTCTCAAGCTTTGCTAAAAGGGTTTCACAGTTTATTAAATGTGGATCACATGGTTTACAAACATTACTTTATAACCTTGACTTTCATCTGTCTACTCTGTATGATGTAGAGGTATCAAGCAAACAAAACATAGCATGGTATATTTGTGACATGCCCCTTGTTTACGATTCTAAAATTATTTGTATTTGTATCTGTGCAACTTACCATCGGAAGAAAGTAAAATGTCAAATTAGGGGTCTTGTATTCTACTTCAACAAATAACAATTTCAAGAAAATGTTCTGATTACATCACTTTATTCTTTTGTGTTTGTGGCTACATTGCGGTTGGATAAAAAAGTCAATAATTTATCAAAACTTTTTCTGTACTGGATCTCTACATTTCTGAGTGATCAAATATTTCAGTCCAGCAGTTCTTTTTGCACATTGTCAATATGACTACATGTCAAATGAAGGGAAAAAGGAATAGTGGGGTTTCATAAAGAACACAAATATATCTAATCTTGTGAGCTCTTTCTTGTAGACCTCTGATCAAATTGGATGTACCAGTTCAAAGTTTGTTAATGAAAATTACAATCTTTTCTTTAAAGATAATCTTGAGCTCTGGTATGGAAATCGTATTGGAGAGACAATTGTCATGATTTATTCTGGATTGTTTATCCTGCAGTAGATTGGTTGTTTGAACCAGTAAATAAAAACAAATGCACAAAAACTTACTGGGCATCATATTCGATAAAACCCACACTTCCCATTTGCACATCTAGTGACCTGTCTTAAGCCCATGGTGTCGGGCCTACTTACCCGGATTTCCTTATCTTTCTATGCTCATTACTCAGCCACTGTACATCTTCTTTTAAAATTGTTTGGAACATGTCACTGTACATCTTCTTTTAAAATTGTTTGGAACATGTCATTTATTTGTAATCTTGAACATTTAATGTAAGTTTTGTTGGATTCTGTGAGAATTGTTTTTCTTTATTTACCAGAACTAAAGTTTACCCTTTAACAGGTCTGCAAAAACACTGTTCAAAGTACCTCGGTCCTACTTCTTTCATACCACTCTCTATAATTACATGTATATGTACAGGAGCCCATAAATCTTTAGGGACTCATTACTAATCAGATATTGAGTGAGTGGAGGAGGAAATGGCTAGAGACGTACAGGCTGAAAGATCCTTTGAGATGTTTGAATGACTGGAAAGAATTGCAGGTTATGAAATATAACGTTGCTCCAGATTTTAATAGCCATATGGTTCACAACTGTTTATAGTTAGGGTCCATACATGATGCTTTGTTAAAGGGCAATCCACCCCTTGTAATAAGTTCATTTGTATGAAAGCAACAAAAGGATAAGATGCACAGAATGGCGAAAGTCTGAAATAAATTAGACCAATAATAACATTAAAAAAGTGAAGTAGTAGTGGATAACTCTCCTGTTTGGTGTGTACAAAAATATCATTAATTTCTGTTCTTCCCCTAAAGTGCCTTCTCCCTTTAGGCACTACTAAAATTGTATCATGGCTAGCATATTATTATAGGTCCTTTAAAGAGAGTAGACCCTCCTGAGTCATACCTCTGAAAAATTACAAATTGTCTATCGTTTACTAGTTTTGTTTTTGTCCCAAATGAAAATGCTGATTTTTAGGTTCTATTCAACAGCATAGCATGTATAATGCCGAGTTATTAGCATGTTATTGGTTTGTTTTACCATTGTCAAATATTAATATTTCTTAGATAGCAAAAGATTGATGGGAACCATATTTCCCAGCCCAACATGGATTACATTTTGTCTTGGGAAACCAAGATAGAGATAACAATCCAAATGTCCTGATGCTTTTTGAAAGGTTCTTCTTGTTTGTCTTCAACCCCTCACGTTTCCTCAGGCAGGATTCATCTCCCGTTCCATAACCCAATACATCTGTTTTCCACAATTGGGAGATGCTTTTCACCCAACATGAACATTTATATTTGATCAATGGAATTCTCTGGGTTGTCGATCATCACGGTGGAGTGGTTTGTAGCTCAGCCATGATGATGCAGCATCCTCTTTCTTCCTGTCCATGGAATGCATGGAGCCTCTTATTATCTTGCATCCGAGTGAAGATGCCATCCGAGATAAATTAAACCGGGAAGGAGATGCTTGTAATGCTTATCACCTGAAAGGAATAGCTCTTACATGGTGGCGTTTCAGAGCATCATATCTTCTAAAAGTTCATCTGAAGAAGAAAAATGTACTGAAATTACACCAGCATGAGAAAAAGGGCCATAAGTAGCATATTTATTCTCAAGTCATATATAACATTCTGATTTGTATTTCAGATGAATAATCATCATCTTTATTAAAATGGAATAAAGAGTCTTCATTTTTCAACCTGAAGAGGTTGTCTATGTAGATACATTCATGACATACTTGTTACTACGCCTGTAATGTACCTCCCTTGGAAATTGCAGATTGCTAAAAAAAAATGAAGTACTTATATTTCTTGACTGAATTAAATTGTGCACACATGGTCTAGATGAACAAGAACTTACATGTACAAATCAAATGTTACATGATTTGTTTTTAGAAGGTTGATAAAGGAGTTTCATTGAATTGAATATAGATTAATACAAGAGGAGTAGTGTCATGTGCTTGAGCATTAATCTGAAGCAGGGGATCATCTATAAACACAGTCATGTGATCAAGTGGCCAAACATCACACATGTAAAGATGATATGAGAACCTGTGTAGGCGTTATGATACTGAGAGTTGAAACCTTAACTAGAAAATAATACAACACTTTGCCTCTCATTGTGGATCTAGCTCGTTCTAGGCATTCTTAGTTCTTGACATTTAAATGTACATTTAATAGGCATCGGCTTAAAGCCCGAATTGATAAATCTAGCCATACTCACATTTTTTTTCTCTTAAGAAAAATGTTAACTCATCACAAAAGCAACATGCAGTCTGTTTATCTATTTATTACACATATATATTTATAAGATTTGATTTAGTTTGTCTTGTGATTGCACAATTGCATTTGTTATAGGTATTGTGATGCAATATGATAAACAATCTCCTTATAGCTAACATTTGTGATTCAAAATTTAAAGATTTTCCTTTAAACTGGCTGTAAAGCTTCTGAAGCAATAAAACAAGCGGCCACATTGAATGTGCTTTTAAGTAAGTGTTATTAGTTGTTTTCATTTTACTCAATAAAACTGGTCTTAATTAAGCATGGAGAACAATTAATAATTACTCAATAACATTTCTCTTAAAATGCAGTTCCATGACTATAATCAGCTTTAGAAAACCACTCCAATTAAGGCCAATTAGGGATTGTGGTCATGGACCAAGAGGAACAATAGCAAGATAAATCAAAACTCAACTTGAATTGTCCTGAAGATCTTGTTACCACCCGTAATTGATTCGTTCTTGAGACAGTTAACCAAGATTTCCTGATGTAATAAATAGGCTCCATGGAATGGAGGGGCTTGGTAGTTTGAAATTACTGTTCATTTTTCAAGGATTTCTTGAGGGTAGTTTTGTGAGAGGAAGTGATTCTCAGGAGGATGCATGGGTGGAGAGGGTGCGGTTCAGGTCAATTCTTAAACAACACTAATTAGAACTATTCTTCTTAAAAGTACATCAGCTTTCTTGTAGATATCAGTGCAGTTATATCAGTGCTTTTATTACTATTCTTTAAAACCATTTCTCTAGGCTTAGGGGTTTCCTTGTTCACATATCATCTTCTTACAACTCAGTACTTAGTGATGCCTTTCATCTTTGAAATGGTGTATATATATAATGCAAGAAAATTTGAAGATATTTGGAAAGTGATTTTACATTTATGAAAAGAAATTCCCTAGAATAATTTTAATATCTCCTTTAGAAATGAACAACAGATAATTGTAATCAATTATCACCATAGGTATTGAAGTTTTCTTACATGCAAGTACATTGTCCATGTTCTGTCATGTGGGAAATTTCCCCCCGCAGGAATGGAGTGACTTTTAGTACATGGTTTATACAATGGTTGGAATTTGCATTTGTCTAGTTGGTAAATGGCATTTTTGCATGAGTATGGTTGTCATAAGTCTCTAATTCATGTTTTCACATTAAATGTTGTTGGAGAATTGAAAAATTGGAAGGTAAATATGTGTCTGCATAATGAAACTTGCGAACACTATGATTGATAAAAAAACTCATTTGATGCAACATAGATTTAGTGCTTAATACTATATATAGAATGAAATTCCAATCACTAAAAGTTTGAAATATAATGGTAACACATTTGATAAAATTTGCCACATACGGTATGTGAAGTAAAACATGTATAGTATATGTATACCACCCCTGCCCAAATGGAGTGACTTTTACATGTAAATCAACTTAACACATTTGAACAGCGTTTTTCATGAATTGCAGGCAGTGTTTTGTTGCAGTCATTCTTTAAAGGTAAAGACCAGTTATGGCAATGCGATTGCATTGTGAAAGAAAAGTTGTGGAATCGATCAGAAAAGGTCGATCATCTAGCATCTAGCATCTGCAAGGTTCTGGAATCATCCAAATGATAAGAAATTTGGCCCATTCTTCCTAAAGTTACAAGCACTATACACAGAAAGATGTATATGGGACTACCCTGTATCTCTCACAGACCATGAGAGAAACCAATTTACCAAATATATGAATTAGTAGGCGGTTTCCCGGCAAATTTTTTATCATCATGTATTAGTCAAAACATATTCTTTCACATGATTGGTAATGAGAGCTTCCATTTCATTTTTTTAAATTGGGGCGTTTCCAATACTGGTCTTTACCTTTAACATAGGCCAGAATATGTGTTTTGTTTTGACAGTCAAACCTGCTTTAGTAACCACCTGTCTACAAAGACCACGTTTGTGTTTCCTTTCAAAATGGTTTACCAAAGGAACCTGTACATAATGACCACTTTTCGTGTCTCCTTTGGGTGGTCTTTATAGACAGGTTTCACTCCATATTGATATCAGTCAATCAGTCAGAGGGAAGGGTGGAAAAAATGTGATTCAATATTTTAAGAATTTACAAATAGATGAAGTTGTGTGAGAGTTAATGAAGTCATGTAGAGATCACTCATTACCTCAACTACATAATATCCTGGTATTTTACAGCATTATTCCAACATCAACAAGGATTAACCAATTGCTTTTACTCACTACATGTAATCTCCATTCATAATGAAGATAGAGTATCAGGATTCTTCTATCCTTGACCAGAATGATGGCTTGGAACAGACTATGATAGGGGTAGGGGGTTAGAGTAGGTCAAAACATTGATGAACTAATATCAAGATTGTAGCACAATGCCAATACTCCCAAAACAAAGTCAAAATGATATGAAACGGTAATCATTTTGAGCAGGGAAAAAATACACGGGGGGCTCGGGGCTCGGGGGGCTTTGAAGACTTTCATGGTGTTAAACCGATCCCCCCCCCCAAAAAAAAAAAGAATGTTCTGAATTATCAGCCCTAGGGCTCCCTCACAAATAGTTAATAATCTACTGTACCTTGATCTTTGCATAGCCAGATTTTCCTGTTATGGACTTAAAGGACAAAAGTTTTTAAAGATGCATTTTAACTTTTAGATACAATTAGCCTGGAATAAACCAGTAAAGGAACCTAAGTGGCCTGTGAGTACAGTTATGTGATTGCATACCATCACATCAAGATTCACCCACAGAGGAAGAGATGGAGAGAGAGAGAGAAAGAGAGAGAGAGAGAGAGAGAATAGGTAGAGGGTGACCTGACATTAGCTCAGGCTGCAACAATAACTCCAGGCCTTTTGTTGTCAAAGGTATAGGGTTAGGGTTATGGTTGCAATTGGGTTTCAGCTTTAACGGTTTAGGGTTTTAAGGTTAGGTATAGTGTGAAGAACTTGGTTAGTGAAGGAAAATTGACACAGAGCGATTGTCCCAGGAGCAAAGCTTGGTACCTCTGAGAGGGCTACGTCAGAGATATTACCTGCTTGTATTGATCATGTCTGTAATCTGAACCAATAAAACAGGTGTGATACTGCCCTCACTCAACGCCTGTTCTGAATGTCAATAGTCGTGTTTGTATTAATCGATTAATGAGCTGATGTCATGTCTAATGAAGGTGATCAATGGAAGATGAATAGAAGGAGTGGCACATCTCCTTTGTTCAAGTTCATCCAATTAAGTGACTCAAATTTCATAGAATTAAAATTTGGCCTACGTGCGTAATATCCGCACAGAAAGAAAAAAAAAGCAGAGAAACACGTTTGCTACTTGTGAATCTAAGATTGTTTTTACTTATGTTGTCTAAGTTCCTTTGAAGTAACTGTCTCTTGTTTGAAATAAATGTCTTTTAATTTACACATTGTGTATTTTTTAGTAAATCTATTTAGTAAATCTATCTTGTGTTTTAGATCAGATTTGTCATAAGAGGACGAAATGTATTGTATCAAATACTTGAATGTACCGGTATGCTTAAAAGCTTTCATTTTCTTTCAAAGTCAAGCCATGTCTTATTATTGATTTAAAACTAAAAATGAAATGCTGCAATTACATGTAGGAAAGGTATGAATTATGTTCAGCTTATATTTTCATGGACAAGCTTTAAGCTTTGTTTTAAATCTGTTTTATTTTCTTCAGTAGTGCACATTTTGGCCTCATCATCCTGGTGACAAACTTGTTAATATCAGAATCACCAAAGTTTACCTTCAAAATCACCAAGATTCCTGTCGAACTTTTCTTACAAATCTGAGCTAATCTGTGGTAATCCGCAACGATGACACACAACTATATTATCCAAAAGTTTCTTCTCACTCATTATATGATTTAGGTCCAACTTTTCTAATCAAAATGTTTAAAGAAGAGAGGATGTAGAGGGTTGGAGGAGAGAAAGCTTGAAGTTTGGCAGGATTTGGGCCATTAGATGTTCTATGATGCGTGGTTAGTCCGGAGGCTAGAAGCCTGAGTAGTCCTTCCCTACCCTCAGGCCATGAGGGTTGATTGGCGAAGGTAAAGCTGTAACCTCCAGTCATTGACTTCTGGTGTTGTACAACTCGTACCATCTGCTGGCTAGACCTTCTGGCTAACTAGTCCTCCTGGCTATCCTTTCAGCTATCCTTTCTTTTGTTCATATTTACGTATACATGTAGAGTCCATTATATTTATGATGGTGAATCTGAATTTCATTGAATTGAATCCACTGGCAGGCTTTTCAAATGAGAAATTTGCTATGAAAATTACTGGGGTATAAATTTGAGTTTTAATTTTTAAAGATGCTTAAAGTCGGTTTGATTGAAACTCTGATGATCTAGAGCTTTTGAGATTACAATATAGTGATGTTTTCATGGACTTATTTCTTTTCTAACAATAACAATACAAAGGATTTTTGACACATTATTCAGACACATAATCTTGCAATCCACAAAATTTTGATAAAGTTCAATATTTATTCAGTCTTTATAGCTTTGACTAAGCCCTGAACAATGTAGGTTGGTTCAAACCCAGGAAGAAGGTGGGATCTCCCATTGGATTATGAATAATTCATCGGCTTTGTCAGTTCATAATGATGCTGACAAATTATAAATACCCATCTTTTTTGCTGGTGATCTTCTCTTGTGCTAATATTATCTCTTCAAAATGAGGTCATGTACAAGTTAGGCAGTCAGCAAAATCAGTGATAATGTTGATTGATATCCTAATTAATAGCACAGGAGAGAATCACAGGTAAGTAGCTGATTATTATCTTTCATCGTAGCCTGTTACACACCTCCTTTCTTGAGAATAGAGATCTCAATAGGGAATAGCAAACAACAATATCCCTTGCCTGAGGGCATTCTCATGGCTTACTTGTCATAGAGATTGAGGGTAATGAGGTGCCAAAAGCAAAATTGATATACAAATGAGTTTCATGGATGTAGGTGAAACCTAAATATCTATTATGGAATTGAAAATAAGTTTAAGCACTTTTGATATTAAAGTTTTACCAATTTGCTATATGACAAAATGTTCGAGTGGATAATTGTGGAGTGGATGAAAAAGCTGCAATTACATTATTTCATGTTTAACTATTTTTGCCATGAAATGAAAAATACTTTTACGTTGGGAAACTCTTCAATCAATTTTGATTTTGAATATTATTAATTCTATTGATAACTAATCTCATCACTCACTAATCCAAAATTATCCCTCAATAATCCTGAACCTCCGGTTTGAGATACAAAATGATGAAAAGTTTTCTTCGAGACCTTTGTTGTGATGGATAGAGTCATTACTGAGAAGACCAGTCCGAATTTAGGACAGGAACCATTTTCTTGTTCATCTGACCCCATTACTCATTCCATGCATATCTCCTGTTCTCTGGTAGTACCGGGTAATTAGAAACATTAATCCAACAATTGTGTTGGTTTCCTTACTAAGCTTAGAGCTCATTTAGCTGAAATTCAATTAAAATTTAAAGGTGTCTTAAAATTCGCTTTTGCAATATTTGCCCAGTGCCTGCATTAATTCGCTTCAGTAATAATTACTCAGTGCTTTATTTTATCAAAGGTTTTCAGTTAAGAATCGGTTGCACTAGGGTTTAGGGACTTAGGGTTAAGGTTACATATATTGTTTGGTCCAGGGTGTTAAAGTTCAGAATTTGGAAAGGGTGTATGCACATACTTGACCATACCATAAAACACTTGTGTTGAGAGCATGTATCATAAAAAAACAGGTTTAGCGAACAATTCAAGATATACATTTGTACATATATTTTTCACAAAGTTTGATGTGAAACTGGATACCCTGTGCAGATCAGTGATGCTGAGGAATATTTAGAATCAATAAATTGCAGGAAAAATTGTGATGTTTACAAATGCCTCACAAAAATATCATGTTATGAAGAAATATCTGATATCATTATGATCCATCACATGCCGCACACCAAGAATAATAATGGAGACTTCTTTGTGATCCCTTTAATACTACCCTTGTGCCTGTTTCCTCATTAGCTTACATGCTAATAATATATGGCTCCCTCAACCAATTATGACCCTAATCTAGTCTTTGGCTGGACCTGGAAAGAAAGAAAAAAATTGTCCAGACCGCAAGACTAAAGTTGGAGAATATTTTGCTACTTTGGCAGTCATGTGAGTAACAACATGTGAAGGAAGTCTCAAGTTTCTCTAGATCTGCTCTTGCTCATCTTCAGAAGTCCAGACTTCTTTGAAAAAGTATTTAAATAGCAATCTTTGATTATTAAGTGACAACCCTAACTGTATGCATCAATAGATGTTTATTAGGATAGAAGTATAGAAAGGAGTTTATGGGGAAATGAAAATGCATGTCTTTTACTTTTGCTGTTGAGAAATTACAATATTTCCTACATGTCCTACAAAAGATGATGACTGTACAGTCCCCACCCCGCTCTGGTTTTCATTACATCCTAGCTCATATGAATTCATTCAAGAGTTCAAGTTTTATGACACCCGACCATCCCTGAGCGAGTGACAGCATCTCGTTAGAGGTTTAACAGTTGATTAGAACCATCTTCATTGTCTGAGCTATGCCAATAAATCTTCCCAGTTATGCCCTGAACAGATAGGAAAGACAGCCCTTGGTCATAGTGGGAAATGTCTTTACTCCAGAGTCCTGAGATTCCGATGTTAGAAAGAGAATCTTATGACAGTGCAAATTCAAATGCAGACTAAATCATGTCAGAGATTGAGAGATCTTTAGGAGAGGTGGGAGAGGACTATCGGAGGAGACGTTCAAGGGAAATTCAATCAGACACAAGTCACTGTACGCAGGATAAACCAGCTACCTGCTCTAATGTCATTTCTCCTTTGGGTTAAAATGAGAGATCTCAACTTTGAAAGACCTATTTCCACTAGTTGAAAAGAAAATAGGACGCTTTGCTAGTTTGATGGAAAATTTGTTCTCTTCAGTATTGTACAGGGAGAGAGAAATACTAAATAGTGACAGAGGTATCAGAAAATAGTTGGAGATAGAGGGAGAGAGAAGAGCAACCATAAATTGACAGGAAAATTGTACTGTAAAGAGCAGTAAAAGAGAGACTTAATAAGATGCAGACTGAAAAGTGTACATACTAAGAGAAAGAGAAAGAAAATATCATGGAAATGAAAAGGAAAAGAAAGTGGAGAATAGAAAGATAGAGAGATAGTTAAATGAGAGGGGGAGAGGGGGAGAGAAAGAGCCGGGA
>BEXV01001816.1:32110-71225 GCA_003118195.1 Hemicentrotus pulcherrimus
GGGGGGGGGGGGGTAAACGAGACACTAGTCATGAGCATAAGATATAGAGCATGAATAGGAAATCTCTGTATTTATGCATCTTTAATTTTGCAGCGTCACGCAGACTGTGTTTTCCTCCCTGGAAGTTCAGGATCAAGCATGAGGGGATTTTAGGTTTGGCATTGAGTTATGTCTGCACTTTCATTCTGTTTGCGTACATCCCTGGTCATAAAAATAGTTGTTTTTAAACCAGTTAGCATTGATTACAGGCTATGTCCATCCTGATGATTTGATTTGTGGGTTCAGGTCCTGGATAACTATGCCAAATCACATTCAACATGTCCGTTTAGGGCGGATGTGAATCACATGAATAGTAACTCTCTTTTTTAGATTCATGTCACCAGTTTTGCTTTAAAAAACAGCCCTTTTAACATTTAATAGGGAAAAATAATAAGATTTACTGGCATGAAAAGTTTGACATTTAGAATAATGACTAGATAAGGTTATGATTTGAATGCTATACTGACAAATAAAATTTAAATCAAATTATTCTTTTTGTTTTCTTTGTATATTAATTAATTCTAATTTCATATAAAGGCTGTAGTTATCTAATTCAGAAACTTAGGCCATGGTCTGAACCACAGATTTAATATAGTGAGTCATAATTGTGAATGTTCAGTTTTTTTCTTTAAATTAAAAAAAAATAAGACAAAATACAAACTTTTGATGTGCCTTTATTTAATTTAGAACAAGACTTAGTGTTTTTGGTCTTGTATATATAGTTCTTTTATAGTTTATAGCATGCCTTTTCTTAGTGATAACTTGGTGGTGTAGAACTGTAGATCTTACTAAAGGTTTTAACCTTCTTTATAAATTTAGGCACGATAGCTCAGTCAGTAGAGCAGTGGTCTTGTAATCCGGTGACCCGGGTTCGAAACCAAGGTGATGCGCTAGGGCCCTTTGGCATTAATCCTCATTACCAGGTCCCTGGACTGTACTAGCCTAGGAGAGGACCTAAAGCCGTTGGATGTCTGGTTAATTACTTAAAAGCATTTATGCTTTATTAGCAGTCGGGTGAAATAACCACCACCACCACAAGTGTCATCAGTAGATTAATGACATTAATTGTTTTGTGAGGAAATTCACTTTACATTTGTCATTAAGAAAATTAAACGCCATCAATGTGGTTTTTCACAAACCCTATTTCTTGAAAGCTGTCAATGATCGGAAGTGATTGGGGAAGATTTATGATACGATGGGATAAGTAATAAAATGTTGTTAAGCCAAAGATTAACAAAAGATATAGAGGATGAAGTTTTAGACAGCTTCTTAAATGTTGGAAATACCATCTAAATTGGATTTGTTAACAGTCCACTACACATAGGCTGTTTCTTTTCAGTTCCCAGCTTGACCAAGTGAAGAAGAGGAAATGCGTCTTAACAGAATAGCATGAATGTTTGAAGCAATGCAATCTACCTACATTTTGCAAGAACATGTTTGACAGTACTATCAGTAATGATGCTTGCCTAGCTGTAATGCTTTTACATTTTGAACTAATTGTTAGTTGTAGGACAGACTTTCAAAATCATTTTAAGTCTTTTCCCATATTTGTGATCCCTTTGGTAAATATTGCATTTTAGATTTTTACCTTCCAACTTTCTAAATATAAGTCAGCGAATTATTCACATTTTTTTCCCTTTTGGGCCCAACGATACCTAAACTAAGATTATCATATTTCAATTATTTTGTTTTCTTTCTATCTTCATAACAACATGCTTGATTCTATAATGTTTAAATTGGACATATCAATAGGAAAACAAACCAACAAAAAAAAAACAGACAAACATACAGACATGTTGTATTTCAAATGCCTCCTTAAATTTTCCCTTCTAGACTTTTTAGTTTCTAAATGAATTGATTAATAAAAAGAAACATATTTATGTGACAGCTGAATTCTTGTTATCTTATTGGCTTATTCTGTCCATGTTCGGACATTAGAAATATATATTTGAGTTTCCAGCTGAAGCTAGATGATGATTATGAGGTATAATGATGTAATGTACCCTCAGGGCATGCTATCATCCCACGCAAACAGCTGGGCATTGACATTAGTAGCCAAGTAATTAATTGAGTGTTATCACTAACGGAAGACAGGGGCGGTAATGTAAGCTGCTGTTATACTTTTCTTCTGAAAGAGACCCCACATTTGGGGTGTACTGATAAATAGAAGTTTACTCTAATTTTGTTCTCTTTTAAATTAGAGGTTTAATGTCAACCTCATAATATCAGTTGTAACTAGAAGGCAATTACTTCTTCCTTCACTAGTTCACTTTTCAATTCAGTCTGAATTTTTAAAAAAATCAACAGTTCTTGAGTGCTCATGAATATCTTTCATTGCCCCAGTTTGTCTTGAAATGTTGACATTATAAGTAGCTAGAATACTGGATATTCAATTGACATATGGGCCTCAATTCCCTCGTATTGAAATTCACACTGATTAAAAGTCAAGGATTTTAAGATTAATTTGTGTATGGAAGCATTATTGTCAAGGAAATTGTTTAAATGCATTCTGTTGGAAAATGATTATACAAATGACCTTTTAATTGTCACTTTACTTAATCTTCGAGAGGAACCTGTTCAACAGATATTTGTTTACAAACCTCAAGTAATTGAAATAAGATAACAGTAAATTACAGACTTCTAGAAATCTTGGAGTGCTATTGGCACTTCTGACTTTAAAAAAAAAAATGAAAATATCATACATTTTATTGATATTTAGAGCATTCATGAATTAGTATTGACCAAAATAAGTAGTATTGTTCATTATTGTCATAAGCATTGCTTTCATACATGATTTTTCAGTTTCTTGTTTTTCTAACTCTTTCATTAAAAGGTTCTTAATGTGATTGGTTGTAAATAGCAATTATTCTCAAGTAGACAAGAATGTACTTGTATGTTCATAATCATAAAAACTAGAAAGCAATGTGAAAATCATATTAACAACTTCAAGTCATTCTATCAGTTTGTTTAGGTAAGCTCTTGAAATATAAGATCTACTACATGTGTGTACATGTATCTCTTCTTTGCCCAGTGGGAGTTGAAAGAGGAAACTCCCATTTCATAGGTTTGCGCTTGACCTATCAATTCTATGTTCATACCGAGGTTGTTCCTACCCTCCGGCTTGAAGAATGAGAAGTTTAGACAGGAATTTTTCAATTTTCCAGACTGTCACAAAGGCCTTGAGAATGTTTTCTTTTTCTAAAAGGTGGGGAGGATGGACACTGGGGAAGACAAACAAAATTCTATGTTGTTTATGTTTTGTCAGCTGATTCAGTTATTATTTATTCATTAAAAAAAAATATTTAAAAAAAAGATCTATATAACTTATGTATTTGATATTAAAATAGTTCCTGTTGTTTTCTGTAGTGTTTATGATATTTGAATGTTTGTTATATGAGTATTTATCTTACACTTTATTTTGTACTCTCCTTGAAGGATACATGTTAAAGAAAAATTGAGAGAGTTGATGTGGAGCAAGGCAGAAAAAGAGAGACCCACATAAAGTGAGAGAGTCAGATAGACATACAGTTCTGAAAAACAGAATTTATATTTTAACATGAAAAATAGATCAGCCCAAATAAGTACTATTTATAAATATATACACTTCCTAAAAACTAGATTTTAACAACATTAATGATAAGGCCGAGCATCCCTTTAATTAAGGAATCAGTTTGTTAGAGTCTATAAGGACGGCTTTAATAAAAAAAATGGATTTCTGACTTATGTAGACTATACCTCCTTCCTCTGAAGGGATCATTATCTTGAGGCTTATGTGGTTGCTCCTTAATTGTCATGGCAACTAGATCCAACCATTAGACTCATCCTAGCTAAATTTACACAATGGTGGATCAGCATAAGCTGTGAAATGGAGATGTTGTTGGCAGCATTTTGATTTGTCATGTTTTATAGGGGAATTGTTGAGGCTTGGAAGAAATCTTTGGCAAGCTTTTTGGAGTACCGATCCAGGAAGAAGCTCTTTGAGATGAATTATAGAAGAGAGCGCTAGGAAATATGATGGATTTGGATTTTTCTCTTCCGTTATATCTCCAGACGTGAGTCAGTGAATTTGTTATAAAATTAGCTAGGTAAAAGTGACAGACACAATCCCAAAGTAATTAGGAAATGGTAAGAGAGATGAAGAAAATCATAAGCAAGGGTAATACAATGTTACATTTCATCCCAACAGAGGTGGAGAGAAAAACACAAGGATAGAGATAGAAAGAAAGAAAAAGGAAACAGACAGAAGAAAGAAAGGGAGGGAGGGAGGGATTGAGACAGAGGGAGAGATATCAACTGAAAGAGATACATGGAAAGGGATATTTTATCGCCACAAAGTGTACATGTAGTACATGTAGGAAGACTAGAATGTTGATTTAGAAGAAAACAAACCAGATGCATAACAATATACACAATTTGTGAGTTATGTTGGCATCATATAATCTTTGCTATATCTAAATAAAAAATCATTATGTGTATTGGTGTGTATACAAATATTTGTTGATATTATTTAAAGTGATTTGCTAGCTTTGCGAATAGCCAATCTAAAAAATTCTTAAACTAAATGAAACATGTGTATGGGTACATGTATTAGTACTCAAAAACCCTGAAAACTACCATTGTTAAGACTGAAAAGCTTTAAGTTCAACGCAAACCACGATTTTGTATAATATCTCGTCTCTGAGACCTATTAAATAGAGACCGTTACTCACTGCATGTTTTCAAATACTTCCCAAAGGTTTTATGACTTGAGACTCTCAGAGCCATATTTTAAAATTATACCTTGCATGTTTATACCATTTTCAAGTAACAGAATTAGATATTTTTAAATTCCTAACAATGTTAGCCAATCACTTTAATCTTTGCTATGTCTAAATTACACATCAACATGTGTATTGGTGTGTATACAAATATTTGTTGATATCATTAAATCCCTGCTATGTCTTAATTACACATCAACATATATGTTGTTGGACTTTGTTGTGTATTAAACTATTTTCATTTTACCTTAAATAAATAGAACTAATAATCTTTTGAATATGTTTATTGAAATCTAATATGTTGCATTTTTACAAAAAATATATGCTGGAATATAAACTCAGATAACAGAAGCATTGAACTTCTTCTTGTCACTCACTTGTAACTCAAGTTCCCACAAATGTTCCACATGGAGGAAGGCATTTATTCTTTGTGTTACAGATAAAGGCCTAGACATTTTTGTTTCAAAATGTTAGTTTTACTTGCTTGCAGAATGTCTGGAACCAAAACTAACTATATATCTGGATCCCAGACTAATTGTATATCTGGTTATGGCTTTGCAGAAATTAATTTCCATTTAGCTAATCTTAGTTTGGTCCTCAGAGAGAGAGAGTCTTTGAGTTGAAAGACCTCGACTGACCCGTTATCTTTCCTCTCTTACCATTCAGCTTACGTGAGTCGTGAGTCGTGAGGTACAGTAGCTAGTGATGATTGATTAGCCTATACCAACCCGCTCAAGCTCACTCTGTTTAATGATTGTAAACAAATAGATTTAATATTATTAAAAGCTACAGGTATCTTTTACAGTGATATTCAATTAAATTAATTTGCTGAGTTGTTAGCTCTAAACTTCTCAGCGTGAGAGTCAATTACATTAACCAGAGAAACTGGTATTTCCAAGATTTTATCAAAGATAAGTTTTAAGAATTAAGTTTTCTGTGATTGTGACAGATATTTGAATTGTCATATTTGTGGGATAGTAAGGATATCCATTTAAAGTATTCTTTCCAATTTTTGATATCACATATTACATACAAGAAGAGGATAGGTTTAGGAGGCAATAAATCTAGAAGTTGAATTTCATTTTGGGGGGTAAAACTTACATTTTGACCAATAATAGCAACAGTGCTCATTATCATTGCTAATTTTTTTTGCCTGATCAAAAACATATGATAAATCAATTATCTGACTATTAAGCCATCTTTTAAATCTTTTTGGTACATTCAAGTTCTTTTTCTTTCTTTTAATGAAATAATTAAACAATTCACAATTTTTATGTGTACATGCTTTTCAAGTATTATTATTCAAGAAACAGAAACCTGGACAAAGATTTGATCTTGTCCCCAACATTCCCTGAGGGTCTTGCAAATTGTAGTGGATCACAATGTTCCGCCAGTGATAAAACAAATGTCATGACAGTTTTTTGAGTACCTGAGTTGTGTGTTTGATCTAGAAATTGATTGAGAGATTTCAGTTGCGATATCAGTGCAATTGTAGAAATTCTTTAAAAATATGGGATGCATTTAGTTTCTGGTTTTGATAGAGACGTTCCTGAGGGATTATCTCATGCGCAACAGACCAAGTTATCAATGTCCTGCATGGCAAAATGGCCCCCAAGTCATTTCTATTAGTCATATTCCCTTCATTCATGAACTTCTAAGATAAACTGAAAAACATTGTGAAATATCCAGATGAAGGGAAAAGGACAAAACAATGGAGGGGAAGATGCCCGGAGTTTGACAAATATAATAAAGATCAAAGTGTGCTACCCCCTCTCAGTTACAAGGGAGGTGAGAGGAAGGAGAAGGTGAAAACTAAATATTATCGTCACAGCAAGGTGCATGGGTGTGACTTCCAAAACATTGACGTATCACTATAGGACACTTGGAAAAATATGGACCGGCCCCAGAACTCGGTATTAATGTAGGGTTGAGATTGCTTCCAGGAGCGTTTTTTTTTTTGAGAGGAGAGAGGAAACGTGAAGAAGTGAGTGAACGAAAGCTGCTGGTCGTAGCTTGTGACGTTAGTTCGCAAAATTGTTCTTTCCTGCCAGAATAGTGGCAGCCATTTCCTGTTGTTCCCCCGTGGGAGTGGAGCAGTCCACAGCAGGGGAGCTCTCTGATTGGTGGATAGTGAGAAAGCTTTCCACCAATCAAAGAAGAGGAGAAGTTGAGCTGATACAAGTTTGTTTCATGAAGGGATCAGCTCAGAATCTTTCTTTTTGTAAATAGGGGTTGATTTAGAGGTGTTGTAATGGTTTATTTTGGGGTACATTACGTGTATATCTGTATATTAAAGAAGGGACAGTAGTAAATAAAGAAATAGATTGGCACATATTGAGAGGTTATTGTAGGATTGATTATCATTTTCTTTTAATAAAGGAATAAATTTACAGGTATACGATATCTGAATAACCAATACATTGGTTATCCTTTTACGAGGTGTTTTAATGTTTTAAACATATTGATTTTGAATTACATTTGTAAACATTGGACATATAATTCTATTGTAATTTTGATATTTCTTTGGCATACATAGGGGAGAAATTCAGAGAAAAAATAGGGGAAGGCATTTGATAAATGCAAAGAAATAAGACAAATATGAGATGAAGAAATAGAGGTTTTGAAGATGATATATTGGAAGATAACAAGAGAGAACATTTTCTTATCTTCATTAGATTATAACCTTGAAGCCAAGATAAAGCAGCTTTGTTAAATCAACAATGATAATGATAAGTAGTATTTAGTATGCTCTCCATAATAAACTGTATTACAGCATTTACACAAAATAATCATACATAACATACAACTGAATTTCATCAGAAAAGGTACATACATAATGTTTGAAAGGGATTGGGAAAACAAAAGGAAAGGTTTGTTTTCAAGAGCTACTTAAATAATGAACTTGAAATAAAAGCCTTTCTTTAATTTTTCTAATTTATAGTTTTGAACCTTCATTTTCATTGTAAGAAAAATATATTTTTGAAATTAAATCCTTACATGATAAAATTAGAATTGAGACGTTGTCATACCTGTATGACTGGCGGAATGACAGAATTATGAATTTGGTCATATTTTCATTTCATGTAATAAAACTTATAATAATAAATCTCATTTTTATAGGGCTTGTTATAATAAAAATGTTTCTAAGATCTTTACTTCAATTTGTCAAAACACTCAAAAGAATCTTACATTATTAAAGGAACTAACAACTTATAAATTGAATTTACAAAGGAAGTAGTAAGCAGGACCATAATAAAACAGCCTGAAAACTGATCAATGTTATACTGTCAAAAAATGTTATAATAAATTAATTAATAAATATCAGACAGAAGATAGGGAAAAGTCTACAAGCCTTTAGTCTGCAGAAGTAAGAATATATACATTCTTAAAAATTACTATATAAAGATGAGACATAATGAAAGTTTAGAAGTTGTTTTGTACTCTTGCAGAGTGTGTAATAGATCACTTCAAACTACTTTGTTTAATTAAACACACTGATTTTTTTTTTTTTCCAGGGGGGGGGGTACATTTTATTAAAGAGGGGCCCAGAAGAGGAATAAATGCAGTACCGGTACACTTTTTTATCTTCAATTATTAGAATGATATAAAGTGAAATTGTGTATATCTGCTGGCTGTGCATATATCCATGCCCTTCTGCCTGCACATCGTGTCATGTTTAAAGAATGTCTTAGTTCTCACCTGTATTTTCACCTTTCCATAAACTTTTGCCCTACATGTCCCACAGTATGTGTCCATATTCATCTATTGGATGGATAACAGAAATTGGATTACAACCTGAGCTCAACGTGTACATGGAGGTATTTGTCTGAGAAGTTGTGGAAGGTCGAGGTATGATTATCCCATGTAGCGAGTGAGAGCAATCAGTCTACGGGGGAGTGTTCGGGGGAGATATCAGAGGTAGACCTGGGATCAAGAGAGCTCAAGAGGGGTGCGATTGAAGGGTGTAGTGAGGGGGTAAGATTCCAAGTCCATCCCTGAACCTAGCACCCTGGATTAAGGAAGGAGCAATCTCCCTCATGAAGTTGTGAATTAGTCTTGTTGGTAAGACTGTGCCACGCATATATAAAGAGGATTGGAAAGTTAAGGGGAGAGTAATTATATAATTTTTCCTCGCAGTAGTTTGAGGGAGAACAGGCTACCGGTCGATGTTGGATTTATCAATTATCGGGATCGGTTCAAAGTCTGTGTAGATAAAAGAGCTTTGGTGTGAAAGTGGTGTTTTATATTTTTCTTAGTGAGTTGGATGCTCCATGGACAGAAGTTTTAAAGAGGTCAGCATTACTATCCAGCCTGGTATTAAGACTAGCTGGACAGGCCGTAGTGCGCAGGCTTTGCTCTAAATTGGCCACACGATCTTGTACACTGCTGGTAACCTCATGACTGCTACTTGACTCCTCAAATATCGGACGAGAGAGAGATCGAGAGCTCGGCAGACACCCTGGTGTGTCATTCACATTCTCAAATCTTGTCTAGTTGAGAGCAGCAGCAATAAATTAAATCAGCCGTCAGAAACTCTTGCTTCTTGATCGACCGGCCGGGTGAGCGAGAGACAAACTCAAGATGGTTCATCCCACGTGCGTGTCCAACGCGACCCTGCGGTCACAGCGGACTGGTGACGCTAGTAATATGAAGGATGTTGCAAATTCATTAACTAGTTGTCCAAGTATTAAATTATTGTCTAAGCGTGACCAGCCACTTAAGCCCACTGGCGATGCTCCGCTTAAGTATTTCCCGAAAGTTGCGGACTTTGGGGATATCATTGCCTTTCTATCCAGGCAATCCTACCTGCCGGAGCTGTCAAAGACCGGGTCAAAAGACATCGAGAACACTCCTAAAAAGACAAGTATCAAGCCAATTCCATTGGAGAGGCAGAAGAAAAGAAAGGAGGAAAAAGACAAAGTCTGGGAGGAAAATGTAGAGAAAAAGGTCAACTCACCATGCGTTAGAGTGACTAACATGGACAACAGAGAGGCTGAAAAGAATTTGGGAAAAGAGAGCGAAGAGGAGGTAAAGACAGTCGAACTGAAAACAATAGAAACAGACACGACAGGAGTGACGCCACCTCCTTTCAAATTCACAGACTTGCTGGATATAACGAAATCAAGAAGATTGCAACGTTACCAGAACAGGACAAAGCCTACGGAATCTCCCGACAAGAACAGGGGACCAGTCCAAGATCAAAGGACACCAGCGCCCAGAAAACTATACCCCAAGCCCATCATGATCGAGACGTCTTTCCTTGATAACTCACCTTACATCATCCCTGTGAAGAAACCAGAGGAGGAGAAGCTTCCATTTGAAGATAACAAGGATGGGCCTCTCATAATTCCACTGGACTCGGAGAAGGCCAAACTTTTTGAGAGTCTCAACTCCTACGCCCCTCAGGTGCCCTTTATACCACCACCACCCCTCTGGAGTATGGTCAGCACCCTTCCTAGAGTACCCCAGCCCATGATGGACCCACCCTCCTACAGCCCTCCTTCCAGTCCACCTCCGTTCTACCAGCCACCTAGCCCAGAGTATACCAACCCACCACCTCCCATCGAATACGATGAGAATGTTCCTCGTTTCCGTAGCAACACGCTCAATTATCTTCATGAGGTGAAAGACTACCTGACGATGACCAAGAAGAGGAACCAAGTCAAACAGAAATGTAAGATTCATGCATGTGATCTTATTATTGTAATATTTTGCATGACTATATCTAAATGATATTTGGAAGATTTTGATCAATACGCTTATAAATATAAATACATTTGATATCTCCACAGAGTGCTCTGCTTTATGTTCAAAGAAGAAGAAAAAAAATGAAAGAGGAAATATAATTTATATTACTTGGTCCTTCTTCAGAACTTAGTGCATCTTCTTAAAACTTTGGTGGCTCTTTGAAATTCTGATAAATTGCATGAAATTGCATACAATTCCAAGAATATACTTCAGATGGTTCATTGCACCTTAAGTTTCAACATAATAATCATGTAAGAGAAATATTGAAGTCCAGCTTTGTAATATACACTACTAGATAAAAGTCTGATTTATATTTTGTGTAATGCTATATATATGTAGATACTTGTAGTACTACATTTTGAACCACTTTTGAATTACATTTGGTGTGCTGTTTTCCAGAGAAGCAAACCAAATATTTTGGGAATTGCTTTTCTAGATTCTTATATTTATAGTATAATAAGAACAATATATGTTTGCAATAATTTCAACAATCGTGTGGATTTCTAAAGTAAAGTCCCAAAAGAGCTGAACAGATAGAAAGGTTATTATTAATCTTGAGTTTATTGATGATATCAAAAAGATGATTTTTTGTTTTGTTTGTTTAAGTGTCTTAACAATTAGGTATCACTACAATAGCAGTATATTTCAAAAAAGCTTAGTGTTTAAATTATGTAAACAATCAATTTTCATCTTTTTTTCAAAGAATGACAGTCATTATTTATTCAAAAAGTGGGACTTCAGTTATGATTATAAGCTTACAACTTATGATTAGTATATAAAACTAAATATGTCATATTAGGAATAGTCATTTTTTTAAATGAATAAATGTGTTGATATTATTGTCATTAAGAGTTTTGTCACATCAGTGTTATAAAGTAACTTTGAGCATCTAAAGATATTTTGATGAAGTGTTGAATTATTACTCCGCCATCATGTTTACAAGGATGATTAAGTAAATTAGAAATATGATTTCTTGAGACTGAGGCTACAGTTATGGTTCCATTAATTTCCTTTTACTACCTTATCTTTCATTTTAATTAGTGTTACATGATATCCAACTTCAAAATGAAAGAATCTACTCTGAATTTGAAAGAGAGGGGAAATCTTTTTCCCCCCAAAATATAAACAGTGCAGAAAATACTTGGATGCTATTAAACTATGAAGGGTAAAACTTCAATATTTTTTCCTATTATTCTTATCATTCATATGCATCTGTTTGCTCTCCTGTTTTTCCAAACTTATTTGATAAATGATAGTCTTATGAGCACTTTTGTCTTTCATAGAGTTAAAGTATTCAGATCTTAAACTGAATATTTGTTATACAATCTTATTTGGAATCTTACTAATAATCACTAATGTGAAAATCTCATGATCAAGATTTTAATTGACTGATCTGTTTTCAAAACAAATATAGATTGCTAGTTCAAGGCATTGACATATACTAATCCCACTCTGCAAAATTAGTTTGCAAATTAAATTTTCTGTTAGCAAAATTCAACAAATTTCCTCAACAAGGTGATGTCATCATGAGGGGTAGGGAGAGTTCGGCGAGAGCTCTTCATGTGTGCCGCTGATACGGACAGCGCTAACGCTAATCTGGCAGGCTCATTTCTGCTTTTAATTCCTGGGCTTGGAGTACGGGGTACTGGGGAAGTCTTGGTGAGTGATCGGCTTGTCAGGTCTGCGTTCAGTTGGCTCCAGATAGATTATGATGGGTATTTGAGTCGTCTTTGCTCTGCCCAGTCCTCTTTGCTCTGCCCAGTGCAATATTAATTAGTAAATCCTAAATGTGGAAAAGTCACTCTATGAACTGCTTAGAGTCAAGTTAAAATATGATTTATACATTCTTAAAGATGACCTTATGGGTACAGAATAAATCATGAAAAACTGTTTTCCACTTTCTTTTTATCTGAAAGGCTTGAATTACAATTTGCTTGTCAAATGCACTACTGTGCTACCTATTAAATGTAGACGTTCATTTATGATTAGATTTGGAGTTAAATCTTTGGAACTTTGTGAAAATAGAAACAAATGGATTTAAGAAAGAAAGTTCTTGCATTTTAGAAGTTATTAAGTATGACTCAATTTCAAATTCAAATGTAATCATGTTTCATTTAGGTAAACCATTTGTTAGGTTTATACATCTGAGTAGTTGTATATGAACCCTTTTGATACTAGAGGCAAAAAATGACAAATTTACTTCAAATAGCAATTTCTAAATTGAATTTTAATCAGAGTGAAAATTTGCTCTGGAACACAGGAACTTGAGTATTACTTAAGAAGTGACAGCTTCTCATACTTTATTTTTCATACTTTGATATTCCCTCTCAACAAGGCCTGCTTCTTTAAATTGTCACTCCACACCCAGGTTTAGTAAATGAATACCTGGTATGAAGAAATTCTTTTGTGTGATGCAAGTCCTACATTGTGTCTATCATGAAATCATGAAAGCAAATTTGAGATATTTTTGGACTTGGTGAATTAGTTCTGTTTTGTACTATTTTATGATATCCTGTTAGTTATCATCACTTGATTTCATCCATGCATGCAATGAATCAAAAGAAATAATATACAGAGGGCATTTATTAGAAATTTCTGTTTTCTTTCGTTAACGTTACTGTTTTGACGCCGTTCCTACGCTGTCGTTCCGAACGGCCCTCCCAATTACCTGGCATCCTCCCCGCTATTTTTCTTCTTCGTTCGATCGTAAAGAAAGTGTGGCCGTTCAACTTGTGGTAATGATAGATTAATGTGTCGGGTTTCTTGCAGGGCATTTTGTCATAAGCGATAAGTTAATTTTCCCCTCGGGGCCTGTGGTAACTGTGAATTGTTTGTAATAAACATCAAGAGCTGGTTTAGTTTCTTGAACTTGGTCTTAGGTTCTACAGGTAGTTGAGGATGATGTAAGGGTGTAACCTCATGACACCACCCAGGAATGATGGGGCAATCACTTAAAGCTAATCTTGTGATTTTAGACAAGATGTTCCTTTGGAGAGAAGCTGACTTATTTTGTTTTCCTATTATCTCAAACATTCAATTGCACAATTTATCCTCATATGTACAATTACAGTTACAGATATTCTTTCTGGGTCCATTTACTGTCAATGTAAAATCAGAACAAGGTTCAAATTTCATTGTGATTTTTTTTCTCCAAAATACTCTGATCCCTAAATCCGATTTCCTAATTTTTTCTCTCATACAGGAGAACACATCACCAGCTGTTGAGTTGAAAAAATGGGACAGACTGTCCAAGGATATAATGTAACCTGAAATATCTGCCTTTTTATTTTCCTTAGCAGTCATAATGTATTTGTGTACATGTGCTTGACATGTGCAAAACAAGTTTTAGTCAGAAAGAGATGAATTTGTTGAGGAATCTCCAGGATTTGTTGCTCAGGGAGTAAGCTCATTGAAGAAGGGAAAGCTAGGGGGTAATCAAATTGTTCTAAGAAGCGGAGAGAGTGGATTTAAACTGGGTGTGTGCAGGGCAGGAGATAAGCTCTTCTGTAGCTCGGATATTTTTATATATCAGGCAAATATGGTATTTTTTTCTGAGGCCGTGATGTTTGAAATGGGCGAAAATATGGAGTAATTTAGTGGGGAATCTGATGTCAGTGAGTGTAGAATTTGTGAGTGTAGAATTCCATTCATTTTGAAACAAACTCAGTTTGGTTTGTTTTCTATGTACTAGACGTTATGATCTCTATTTTAAGAGGCATTTAGACAAAATATATGACAAAGTATGTTAATAATGGGTAATTATTTTTTGTGACTATGTTTATGTAAGTTGTGACGTTTTTAGAACAAAACAAAAGACTTTCTAAAAATCTTGTAATTGATCAATTCATAAAACTGAAATAAATGTTTTGGAAATTATATCATAACCAGCACCTTGCATCTTCGGGAAAAGGTGCTACATGTATATTAATCCAATAATTATTTTATCACCATTCTCCTTTATTCCGCATGTAAATGTTATTTCCCAAATTTCAGTTCTGATATGTGACCACAAAAAGTTATTATATGTTTGGACAAGTTAATTATACACATTTTTTTTATATATATACTTGTCCTTACTCTGATTTGAGAAGAAATACAACACTGATGATATGGTTTGTTTTGAATTCTAAACATTATATTAATCTTCACCATTTTCTTTGTTGTTTCAATCTTTGCAGTATATCATCTACAGTTAGAAGCACCCAAGCCCAGATTAATCCCTTGCCAGTCAATAGGAGTCTATGGCCCGCCGCATTATGGAGATGAGTAAGTAGTCGGTCATTATTAGAACAAATCACACAGTGTAATTTCCTAATGAAAACGATAGTGGCAATTTTTTTTTCTTTTAATCCTAAAATGTTAAAGATGATTCAGGTTTGTATTTCAAGTACTTATGGGGGATTCTTTTTCGACCGTTAACCCTTTTCTGTTAGTTTGTTTTGCGGTTATTTTTTTGTTTAAAGAGAAATCATTTTTCATTGAAACTGATTTAGTGTTTTTCCTAATCCAATGTACCTATTCACATTGGTTGGTGTGACATTTATGCTCACATGTCAAGT
Source organism: Hemicentrotus pulcherrimus (assembly GCA_003118195.1). NCBI lineage: Eukaryota > Metazoa > Echinodermata > Echinoidea > Camarodonta > Strongylocentrotidae > Hemicentrotus > Hemicentrotus pulcherrimus. Next base: position 47,214 of record BEXV01001816.1, read on the forward strand.
GCACTTTTAAAGATATAAGTACAGGTACATGGTGGTGTAATGGGTTTAAATTAAGCCTATTAGACCCCATATAGAAGGGCTGCACCAACACCCAGTGGGACATTTCCTAGACAATTTCCAGCAAACAAGATTTAGTACCGCCCAGGAGGGGGGCAACTTCCAAACAACTTGTTTTTTAATAATTCTCTATATTAACCCCATCTAGACCTATTTTCCTAGCACAAACTTGCACAAAGAATTTTTAACTTGATTTTCAATTAGTCAAATCTACTTTTTGTTGCTCTTTTTTTAATGATCATACTTATTTTTTGGCTGAAAATGTTATAAGTTTCAGAGGCAAGATAAGAAATACGGCATGACTCATTAGACATGGAACCATGATATAGCTAAGCACCCCTCCCCCTCCCCAAAGGAAAAATATATATTTGTATGCGCACTATAACTTATGTCAATCTTCAAACTATATGTTCCTGAAAAATGTCCAGTAACTCCCAAACTGGAAGACAAAGACCATGTATGACATGAGTTTGGTATTTTTTAAAAATCAAATTGGATTTTTCAAATCATCCAGGTCTGCCAGTTGCAAGTGGGCACGTACAAAAGAAGGACATCATCGGCTATAATATAAAGTTACATGATCTGGCTCCTAGGGGAGGGGGTATCTTGATAGGGAAATGACTAGAGAATACTCCTGCACAGGTTATCACACAATATGAGAGAGGAAGAATATAAAACCTGCAATTATTGATAACAAGTCTTTATCACAACTAGGATCACAATTAGGGTTGGGGAACTTGGGGCACTGTAAAGGGCTTTCTAAACCAGGATTGCCCCCCCCCTCTCTCTTTCTCTCTGGGAGCGTGAGGATTAGGAAAGGATTGATTAACTTTCATAAGTTCTGAAAACTTTGCTCAGGATTCGAGACTTTTCTGCAGCATCTTGATATCAGGATAAAGAAGTTGGTTAATAGTTTGAAATGATAAGAGCTTTTTTACTCGATAGAAAACACCTGCAAAGTCATTATATTAAATACAAAAGAAATGGTACTCTTGCAGGTGGCATTGTTGCTACACCTGTTTTGTTAAATTGATTTTCAGGAATTTAATTTGTTAAGTTTTGTTTTAGGGGATATGTTTGCCAACCCATCTTCCATGCCTTTGATTATGTTTTTCTTTGTATCTATAATTATCTTGTACTGAGTATTCAAAGTGATATGAGTTAAAGTCAAATAACTTGTTCTGCTGCTATCAATCTTTTGGAGCTTGTTATTCTCTAATGAATTGTTAAGTTCAATATTTTTTTTCATTGGTTATGCAACCATTTTCTTGCCCATACCCTGCACAGTTATAATCAACAATGGCAAAACCATAAAAAACCATGACCACAAAATATAATTAGCAGCAAACAGATCAAATAGAGGAAGCTTTACAAGATGTAATTACTCTTTAACCTTGTTAATGATTGGTTAATGGACATGGGATGGAACTTAATGCAAACATAAGTGACTAATGTGTCCATTAAAGTAAACAATGATCTTAAGGGGTATCATGTAAAGGACCTTCACGTAATATTTACCCTGACCCAAGACAGAGGTATCCTCAGAGGAAGGATTTCATTTATTCTAAGAGGCCCTCCCCAGTCTTGTATGTACTTCCCATGAAGACCTTAAAACAGACATTTAAAAATATAGGAGATGAATGGTGATGGAAACTTTCATACAGATGCACAGAAATATAAATTGGAATTTCATTGAATGTTCTTTAAAAGAGAATATACTCCTTAATCTATGGAGGTCAGGCAGAATATACATTTATTTTATTTTATTCATAAAAAATTAACAAAGATCTTAATTCACCATACAGTATTTTTTAAATTCGGTTGGAATTTTCATTAGCCAAATCACTTACTGTTCCTACAAGGAGCCTACTTCCTTCTAAAAATGCACAAAATACTGAAGAAAGATTGCCAATTATTTTTTGCAAAAGTGCCTTTGAATGACTCTTTTTATTTGTTAAATCAACTTTTAGTCAGCATTACTTTTAGCCCTACAGTATGTGGAGTTTTTGCCAGTTCTTAGAAATATTGTTTCATCATCTCTTGTTTCTCTTTATTATGGAGATTTATAAAGAGAGAAGCAATTTTGGGAAATAAATATTTAACCGATGTACAACAATGTTCAATATTATATAATTATATTAATCAGCCACTTCCTGTAACAAAAACAGACTCAATGATTGTTCTTTGCTCTTTGTAAAATAGAGATGCAGTAGCATTATGCTGCTGTATGAAAAATGATAAGAATAACCAAGTAAACATTTTGATTGTAAAGAATTGTGTTGTTGTCATGAGATTAACTTGAAATCCCACAGGGATCACTAATCAGTCCATCTAAAAACAAGTTGAATCCAATCCTAGAGGTTCTACACTAATAAGAGGTTGACCACTCATCAAATCTATTACTTCCTCGCATGTAATCCAAGCCATCCAACGCCTATCATCTCAACTCATCGTCCTTCTCATAATCTCTTGTTCTTGCAGATTCCATGGCCCGGTCTCGCGGGAAGAGGCTGATAGATTACTTACAAACGGAGGGGATGGCAGCTATTTGATCCGGGAGAGTCTCAGAGCGCGAGGAAGCTTTACTTTGGGTCTAAGGTAACATTCAGCCACTCCTTCTTCCTTCCTCAATCATTTCTTTTCTTAATTACCACTTCATCCCTTCTTGCGCTTAACAGGAAGAAGCTAGATAAACAAAGACTCTATGGTTCCTCATGTAAACATCATCCTTCGACCATGGCAAGGTGCCAAGTTCATTATATGAAAATTATCTTGACAAGAGCCTCAAGCCCTCGACCATTGTACATTTATGCTTTCCTAATCGGTACTAATCTTGCTCTTCCCTTCGTTCTAACAGAGAGCGACTCCATTCATAAATTGGGCAAGCAAGGGTCATCTTGGGACCAACTCCAATTTGTTCAAGGGGTTGATTTTTAACAGGATCCGGTGCTTTATCGTTCCTTCTCACGCCTTGTTTGGCATCTGTCTTTGCTCTTTTAATTCAACTTGAAGCGAGAGGCTCCTGTCGGACAGGCCTTACATGAAGCACTGTGGGTGTTGATATAGACAGTTTTACTCTAGAGGATTTGTGTAAAGACACCATGTAGGCATCTACTATGTCCTGTCGTTAATAGCCTGTTAAGAAATAACTCTGTACATGTGTACTTTATGACATGCAACTAATTAATAATATCCTACTTAGCACTAAAAGTGCTTGAACTTTTTGTAAGGTTCATCTGCTAACCCACGAAGAAGTTCTGGAGCATCTGCTATAAAGCTTCAGACATTTCTATGATTGATTGCTTGAAGTAATGTATCATCAGTAATGTCTGAATGGATACAATCCAATGTATGTCTCCCCATGCACTCCCTTATCTAAATCAGTAAGTTATTGATCCTTCATACATATTCATGCAAAAAAAGGGGAAAATTAACTTTTCGTCACATTTTCCTTTATTTTACTGTTGTCATTATTTTCTTGTGTCTCTTTAGAGTAGAGATATATGCTGACATTTTTCTTTTTTTTACGCGCATCTTATTCTTAAGGAAAAATTGGAATGAAAAATGTCCTCACCACCTTGCATACTATTCACAGTTTTTTCTCTCTAGTTTAAAGTAAAAACCAAGACAATGACATGCTGACATGCCATGTGTTTTCCAGACAAGGATTGTAAAAACAAAAGACACAATTTGCAAGGTGTGAAGGACTATGTCATAATTGACACCCTGTGATATGAGGAGGAGAAGAAGAAGGAGTGAAACAGTTGTTTGAGGACAAATGTTCACACGTAGTGACAGTGATAACATGACAAAACCGTATCTTGGTACCAAAGTCATGGGTTCAGATAGGTTGAAAAATTACATTGTTAATCATTAGCCTTTGAAAGTTTAGGGAGCTACCAAATTTTATACATGTTAATGTATATAAAATCGGCAAAAAAATCAGGGAAAATGGGCAATTCCTTTCAAACATGTGATGCCCATGTGATGAGATACATTTTGACTACTACGCAAAAAGATGATTTTCATGGATGATAGGTGAGGGCTAGACAGGGGACTCAGGGTGAATTTGAGGTGAAACACGCTTGTCCTACCAAGACCAGACGTGTCATGTCTTGCAATGCATCGTGGGATGCTTGTACATGTATGTCCTGTTGGTATCACAGAGGATGGCTTGTTACTTGTAATGGTATAATGAATCACATTAGAAGCCCTCATGCACTTCATCTTACCAGCTGAAACATGGGCTACTCCTGGATCGAAAAAACATAAATGGTCGAGGGCTAGATGAGTAAATGGTTAGTTGGAGAACAAATTAATATGGGATTCCTGACAAGCTTGTTGATAAAAGTTTCATAGATTGTCCTGCTAACAGCAAAACATTCATCATGATAGGAACAGCGACTGTTTGGGTTCAGCAAACTGCCTTCATATTTAAAGCTAAACTTTAGTACTGGTAATGCGATTGCATTGTGAAAGAAAAGGTGTGGAAAGGATCAGAAACAGTTGATCATGTACATGTAGCATGTAAGTATTGGTGTGCACTGCAAGGGTCTTGAGTCATCAAAATCATAATAATTTTTACCGAGTCTTGGTAAATTAACAAGCACTGTACACAGAAAGCTATATATGGGACAACAAATGGTGTCGGGGTTGGTACTACCTTGATTTCCTTGTCTTTCTATGCTCATTACTCAGCCAGTATACATTTTCTTCCAAAATTGTTCGGCACATGTTATTTATTTGTAATCTTGAACATTCAGTGTAAGTTTCGTTTGATTCTGTGAAAATTAGTTTTCTTTTTTTTACCAGTACTGGAGTTTCTCTTTAACTGAGGTTTTATTTACTAGTGACTCTGAGAATCATTCTGTATGTGAGTGGGGCCTGTTCGGGGGCAGCCCTCTGCCTTCATATTTTGACAGAAGTTTACACCTGATAGAGTTTTAGAACTCATATGTGAACGGCGCCTGTTTGGAGGCAGCTGGCTGCCCTCATTGTTGAAGAGAGCAACAGATCCGTTCTGATAGGTACATGAGATCACCAATCAAGCCTGAAAGATGCCTGTTATCTCTTTTCCTCTCTATATTAATAATATATCTTAACTGCTAAAGCAATCTCTGATGACCCTATCAGGGGGGAGATTATAGGGTTAATATTTCTCCTCGCCTGACGAAGACGACGCAACTCGGGCAGCTGTTCCTAAATGCGTTCTCTAAATGATTTCGCAAGTTGAGTGAATATTACAGCCTATAACACGCTGTTGACCTTAATCTGGCAAACTTAAAATGAGGGCAAGCCTTCAATGAAGATGAAAGGTGTTCCAGGCTTCTACCGAGATAAAAAGGGATTAGGAAGCGTATACATACATGAGATATCATATCTGAAAGTTAAAATTAAATTTGTGTTGAATCATTGATTGCAAGAGAAACATGGTGTGGGACACATTAGACTGGGATAGTGTTAGAACTCTGGACTTTATCTACCTACCAAATGTTCCTGCAGACAGACGTTTGTTGGATACCTCAATGGTGCCTTTGAGGACAATATGAAGAAAAAGAGTTTCTTTGATTTATTTAGTGAACTTTCACTTTCTGAGATTTTGAACACGGTGATTTTTTTTTTAAAATTGATATATTTTTAAATTTTATTACTTGTTAAAACAGCACAGGATTTGTTTGGAAGTATTTATGAATGGAATTTTCCTGGTCTGCTGGCATGCATAGGCACTTTGACACTTAATAAAAACATTTTAGGAATAAATTAGAATGCATTATGAAATATGTATCTTGGCTTGCACAACATTTACAGGGTAGTAATCTCTGTGAGGATTTAATGATATCAAACATTACATGCTTAATGAATCCACAGGCAGCTCACTTGTAAAATTATCATTTTATGACATAAAGCTGACACACAAGTGTCCCAGAGATGTAATCCCGCTGAAAGATCCTGTAATTAAGCTGAACTTGATGGTCGCATAATAATTGAACAGCGCAAAGCAGCTGCATCGATTAATCAGAGTAAATGCGCCAACCTTCGCTTGATCGCTTTACCCTCCGTAGCTAAATTCTTCTTGATTATCTCGCGTGAAAACCTGTGCGCATGGTTTTAGGGGAGTGGATGGGGGCATTGACGTAAGGGTAACAGCCTATCTTGGTTCAGGTTTAACAAGCGTAATGCGGGGGCATCTAATCATCACGGTGCTAGCTGGGGACGATGGGAAGGGGCAGATGTTAAAGACGGGTCGGGGTCACTTGTTATGAAGTTTTCCCCCTCACCTTAGATTGTTAGACCACCTGATGAAGTGATGTTAATGATATCTAAACTGATGGGCAGGATATCTCATCTGTTTGGAGCCAGAAGGGCGTTACCTCATATACTTTAACACATAGATAATTACACTCCTCTAGTTCTCAACAGGTGATATTGATGGGCAGTAGTAGTACATGTATGTCATACAATTAAACATATTCCTGTGAAGCGTCTGTATCATAATGCTTCTTTCATGTACAACAATCTATTAATTCAAAGTCTTGTCCCAAATTTTTTTAGAAAAACTATTTCCCAACTTTCTTTAGTTTTGTACAACAAAATCTTAGACTTGTATGATGGATAGAAATATGTTTTTAGTAATCTACTAGTTCAAAACTGCACAATGTAAATTGTGAAATAGGGCAAGAACAGTTCCTTTTGATAAGAGAGGACATAATCTGAATTTCAATGTGAAAAATATTTTGATTTTCATTTTTGGTAGACGAAGGCTGATATTTTCTGAGTGATCTCATTAGTCTAAATACCATTGATTCATTAATGGTCAGGATTTTTTTTCTTCATTGCATTATCAAATCCACCCTGTGAAAAATATGAGTCTGGCTACAAATATTTGCTTCATTTTCACACTCACACACATAAAAAAAACATCTTTTTAATGTGCTACACTCAAATAGCTGAATAAGCGATGCATGTGCCAAATATACTTGATCATGAATGAATGTTGCCAAAGATTTAGTCTTTGAGTGTTGAGGGGTAAGTTGATTTATAGCATGCTGAAAGTATTTTGAATTAATGAATAATTTAAAAGTTTGATTAGATTTCCTATTTACTGTTTGTGTAATTTCAGTTGTAAATAAATATGCTTGCTGAATGGAATTACCAAGTTGTAGAATTATATGTGAGCTTGAAGAATGTAAACAGGAAATAGGAATTTGTGCTTTCCTCTTCCGAAGATAGTGACAAAATAAAACATAGCCTTTTGAAGAAGGTGATTTAAATATGTGGGCATTCAGTTTCAATACATTATTTATGGTAAACTTTTGAAGAACATTTTAGAATTTGAGAAAAACAGTTGAGAAAATTAAATGATCATAGCACCTTTAAAGTTTCCCATTGTTTGAAAAAATCTAAAATTAGAGGAGTGTTGGCCAATGTCATTGAAACAAAATATTGTTTGTCTACATCTTTTTCTGACACATTCTGATGAATTCAATTTCCCCTCATGAAGTTAATAGTCCACATAGTCTAAGCTCAATGTAGTCAATGTGCATAGGTTTGGGCAGTTGCCAGCGAGTAGATCAGCCTCTCTATAGAATTCTCATGATATTTTGTTTCCGTATTTGTAGACAAAACTAATTTGGGCAATTAATCCATATGTCTGTCATTTAAAGTTGTTTACAAATGTGTAATATTGTGATGTAGACTGTGAAAATCATGGCTTGAAAAGAAAAATACGAAACATTTGAATTTGTATTGAAATTGTTAGCCTTTGAGTGCCATTGTGACATTGTTGCAGAAAGGTTGAAGATGCGACTGATTTTTTTTAGTTATTTCAAATTTGTACATCTAAATGAGTGATTTGTTTGTAGTAGTATAGAAACTTGTAAGTAGCCTGCAGGGGGATGGATATGTACTCACTGTTTTAGTGTGGCTGTTATTAGTTCATATGATAAGAACAAGGAGGGTATTACATGTACAGTGTAAGTCTGTCTCAAAGTTCATAATGTGATGCTCTACTGGCTATTCATGGTCATTATCTTCACATCCACAGACAGGGTTACATGTACAAACTTTTTGGGGTAATTTAGAGTGAAACTATTACTCATTTTGCACACCAAGAAAACAAGGGAAGTGCATTAAGCAGGGCTTAGCATTATATACTCTCGGGTCTATTTTAGAATCATATCTCCTTTATCTTCCACAAAAACATTGGTCATGGTCACATTATACCACTCCAGTCCTTGAAAGCAATTCCATTTTCAAAAAATTATGCAGGAACAGTTTTGGTTAACTCATGATATGTCTACACCTCTCTCTCTCTCTCTCTCTCTCTCTCTCTCTCACTTTAGTTTATGTTTCTGTATATGAGGTCTGTGGTAAATCACCTTGGAACTAATTTTGGCTTGTATCTGAGAAAATATTCCCCCCCCCTTCTCTCTCTCTCTCTCTCTCTCTTCCTTTCTCTCTCTATTCCATTCCCGTTGTCTATTTTTCTGTAATAGGTCTGTAATAATCACATTCTAATTTTGGCTGTATCTGATAAAACAGGCCTTGACCTGACCATGATGAAGGCTGGATAGATATCAACTATTTTACTTTCATTCAATCAAATGTTCATGAAAAAACAATATACATCTGCCAATGGTTTGAAATATAGGAAATCAGAGTAATCCCCAATGTCATTTTTTTCAAAGTTTACCTTAATATCTGAGAATGAAATTGAATGTTATCTATCTCTGTGAAACAGGAAAATAGCATGTATTGAAATGCAGATTCATTTCTTGTTGCCTTATCAGATAAAAAAAGATTGCAAACAAAAAGTCAAATAATGAATTATTCATAGCCGTATACAAAATCAAGGATTATCAAAGAAAAATCACAAGGTGAATTAGCAAATCAATTGTGACCTTAATATATTTCGACCGAGACAAAGGAATGCTTGCAGCAAGTTCATATTGTTCAGAATTGCCGTTTCCTATCACCTTTGTGGCAGCAACAAAGCAGTTTTATTGAGCCGTGACGGTGTGACATTTCCTGGGTTAGGTTCCGTCTGGTTTGAACACCTTCCTACACCTAATTGAACACTCATTGTATGGAATCACTTCACTTCAGCCACCTAGACTTCTTAACCATTACTCTTTTCTGTTTGGAGCCAGAAGGACATTAACTCAATATTAAGGTAGTTGAGTCTCGCACCCTTCTGGCTCCTAACAGTTGTATAACATTTGAAGCTAAGAAATATGGATAAAATAAAGGTCTGAGTATTGACATGAAGTATTTGTTCAGAAGCATGATGTGTTCGGAATTTTTTAATTCAAGTTATTCAATGTGCAAGATACAAATCATTACAATTTGGAAGTAGGAGAGCAGCCAGTCATTTTTGTAGGATTGATTTTGTCATTTATATTTCAGACAGTCTGAATATTATGATCTTGGAGGATAGTTTTCTTCCTGGTTTTAGGGAAGTGTATGGTGTGCCTTAGAAGAATCATTGAAATATGGGTGGTATATATCTCAGGAGATGTGGATGGTGTTATACACTTGACAATCCATTTCCTATCCCATAGGGATTGTAATGATTCAACTGCATGACATTGCAAAAACACCGACTGATTTCTATACTAATTTTAAAAATAAGTTAGTATTACTGGATGAGAGAGAGGGTTAAAAATATCTTATTCTTGATTATAATAGTTTAATCGTCAGAAGGGGTTAGGTTTGGTGCTAAAGAGGAAGGTAGGCTCTCTGATTAGAGGGAGGAAATGATGACTGAAAGGAGTTAGGAAATGAACCGGAATATGTTTAATTTTTTAACCCTTCCTATTCCATAATGTGGAGATCCTGTATGCTTTCTGTGTGCAGGGAATATTTTCTGGTGTTACATGTTATCATGGAGGTAAGGAGGGTGAGGAGACTCAGCAAAGCTGGCTGATTTCTGCCCGAGTACAAAGGCTTTTGGGAGGATGATAGCATAAAAGGGGATAATACGCCAAGTTTGTTTTAACCCCCTTAACCCCCATCGTGCCAGGAGAGTTGCAACTGAACGGTTTTATTTCCAGATGAATTTCTGGTAGTCAGTGGGTTTGGTGGGAAGCACTTGAAATTCCAGTACTCAGTTTTTTTAAACCCCCTTAACCCCCTTCCTGCCAAGAAGCATCTTTTCTTGGTGGGTGTTATACAGGATGAATTTCTGGTAGTCAGTGGGGTAGCTAGAGGAAGCACTGGAAATTACATAGTTTGTTGGAATGCATCAGAGATGAGATGGCTTTGAGGGTGATGAAAGAGGAGCTTGTGGGGTTAGGGGAAGTGTGTGAGAGGGATTGGGTGAGAAAAGGGAAGTGGGGGTGCATTAGTGTTGGGTTTGTATGTCAATCATCAGCATGCTTAGAGCCTGTTGAGAGAGGGGGGTGCATAATGTTCAAATGAGAGATAAGACTGTGCATGAACAGCCTGCAGTGGTAAAACAAAAATGAGGATAAGAGTCATGCATGTACAGTCAATATGATCAAATTCTCTGAGTGAAGGTAAATGTATTTGATATATTTTATTCTTTAAATTGTCTACATCTCCATACATGTATAAAACATATTATGCTACTGAAATGATGAATTGATTAGTCCTGTTAAGCATATTGCCTTCAGATACATTTACTTTCCTTTGGAGACAATCAAAATGTGATGGTAAAAGAAATGTAAATATGTTTCTAAAAGCTTATACAGCTACCATGCTTTGTGACGCTACCCATTTTGACCTCATTTTCTCTTTTCAACAAAGAAGATCATGATTCCAAATCTCCTTTTAAAATTTTCTATTATAATTTTTGTTTTATTTCTTCTCTTTCTTCTTTAGATTGCTTGGTGCAACAAAACACTTCAGGCTTTATTTTGATGGGCAACACTATGTCGCAGACAAGCGTTTCGACACTGTACACGACTTGGTGGCCGACGGGCTTATCACCATGTATGTCGAGACAAAAGCAGCAGATTACATTGGACGCATTGAATTTGAGGAACCCATCTATGATAAATACTCCAAACAGGCTACGTTCATGAGGCCGGGGGAGAGTAACGGCGGTACACCGCAAAGTATACCTGATCACTCTCCACCAGGCCCTCCTACCAAAAACTCCATGGTGAGTAGGCTGTTGGAGTTTAGATCTCTACCCCCTCTGGAAAATCCTTTTAAACTGGTAGCTTGAATCAGTCTTATTGTAGATTTGGAGAGGCAAATTCCATATCAGTTCCAGGAATGGATAGGATTGAGATATAAACCAGGGGCCGTATTCTGAACCCTGCATTATCTCTAATATTGTTGTCTTTGGAGATAAGATAAAGTTGGTATTCTGAACATTGTTGTAACATTTATTGTATCTTTTGTTGTATCTTTTCTTTCATCTGTTTGGTCGCGCCATTGTGCGTTTGTAATTGTGCTTAAACCTCATTTGCATATGCGCTCGAGAGATAACATGTCGAGATAATTGGTATTCTGAAAATTGTTGTATATTTTATCTTATCTTATCTTGCATGTTATTGACAACATATTTACAACAGGTATGGGGTTGTTGTATCTTTTGTGGTTAATTTTTGCCCAGAACCAACTTCGTGCCAATAGACGAGTAAGAAGAAGATTGTGTGTTGACCAGAAACATCACAGATGAGAACTTTTTAAGAATTTACATGCTAGGAAATGACGATTTTAATGCTCTCATCTTAACCAATAACGTGAAAGCGTGATTTGTCTTCATGATCCACATGTCACGTCGCATATGATGACGCATGTAATAAGCGCTCAAATAACTAATTACGCCTAAGATTAGTATGCGCTAGGCGCATCTTCAGATATGGCATAAAGTATTCCTATTGGTTGACCTACTTATCATGCTTATATAAAACAGATTTTGATTGGTAGGGTCCACACAAATGGGCGTGTCAACAGTGGTTAAAAATAAGATAGAGGCGGTCTTTCAAGAGATAACACAGGGAAAAAAATGATGTTCAGAATAACATCTTACTACAATATTAGCGTTGTGTTATCTCTTAAAGATACAACAAAAGATAACACAAAACTTACAACAATGTTCAGAATACCACCCCAGGGCATCTTGATTACAGTCCTATAGGGTACTTCTTTCCAGAAAGAAATATACCACCTTATATCTATCCATTATACCAGGTAGTACAGGTGCTACTGTGGTGTAGATAAGTCCACAGTGCCCTTCGTACTCATGCTTCATTTGTGGCAATTACCAAACTGCCCATGCCATGCCTTATAGCTGTCCTCCACTGCAGTCATGCTCCGCTGCTTCCTGGATATTAAATCATCAGTGCTACCATCTTATGTTGTTTACATACAGTACATTATTTATCAATACCATTCCTTCTTTCTTTCAGGTTGATGGTCGGAATACCAAGCAATTCCCGGATCCCATCACGGTTGAAAAAGATCATGTCTTCAAGGTGAGAATCAGATATTACCACTCTGGCAGATGTAGGGGCAACTTTTGTGTTCATAGCCTTGTATAAGGTTCGAGTGTGCCCCTTTGTTTGAAAATATTTGAACCGGAACTGAAATGTAGGGGAGAAAGATAAACAAAATCTATCTCACAACTTCATAGATTTATGATAAATTGTACATACTAGTTTGTAATTTCTGGTCTCATGATATAATATGGACCAGAAGCCATACCTAGCCACTCCTTCCATAATATTGTGAACGGCAGGTCTCTTTGCTTCTATCCATAAGATTCTGGTCTGCCCACATCACTCCATCCTCTTGCGCTAAATAGATAGTAATGATTTGCTAATTACATAATTAGAAGAAACTAATTTCCAAGCTGAACCTTGTTATGATGTGCTAATTTTTATATTTAAAATTCCTGCACGTCCAAACATTTTACTTGAATCCCATCCTGTTTTATCTTCAATTCACATCCCGATTGAGGATGTGGCAAATAAAATGAACCCTCCATACTAAAAGTGGGAATGATTACTTGATGATGACTTCAGATCATTCATCTGTTTTAGCTTTAGACCAATAAGAGCACACTGGATACAGTAAAGTGAGAAATCAATGCCTCACTACATTTCATCTCTATAAAATGGAGGATCAAAGCCTTTCTTCCATTATAGGAATATACTGTTAGTTAGATATAAAAGAGAATATTATCTTTAAGCTTCCTCATCTTATAGGAGACTGAAGCTATTAGTGGTCTATCATGAGCTATGAATTGTTGTAATTATATACATGTATACAGGTGACATGTACTTGAACTTGGTGATGTTTATTTCATCATCTGTCTGGAGTTATAAAGAACGGAAGTGCATGTGCCTCTAGATAAGGAACCAAGAGACCTACTATTTAGGACTGTTTTCATCAGCTTGAGATTGCCAAATATCCCGCCATTTGAGCTATCCCGATCGCAAATTATCCATTTAATATGCGTCTTCATCGATCAGTCCGAAGTTGCAATTAGCGGGATATTTTGTCAAGATAATCATCCCAAGATATCTTGAGCTAGTTTGCAAAAATATCCCGCTATTCGTCAGGTGCGTGTTCACCAGCCTTCAGACTCGCATTAAGCTAAGCAAAATATCTGAGCTAATTTCTCGAGCTCAAGTTTCAAGTTTCAAGTTTCGAGGTGAAGTCTCGAGCTGATGAAGACGCAATTTGTAACTTCAGGATTATTTCCCCAATCAGAAATAGCAGGCTGTTAGGCAATATCGAGCTGATGAAAACAGGCATTTTGAGGGATTAGGTGATAAGAGATTAACCCCTACCAGTGAGCACTAGATAAAAAGATAAAAGCAGTAGATTTTGAGTCTGTTCAATTTGCCACTGTGCACAAAATTGTAAAATAGTAGATACATGTACATGCATTAGTTCCACTGAAGCAGGTTTCACAGGTTCCATGACATAAATTTCCCATTAGCATTCATCCAAGTTCTTCTACATGCCACACAGTTAAGAAAGTTATGAAATTGTGAATGTTATAATATAAAGTATTTATTAATACTGTTTTTCTTCTTCAGGTGCACACATTTGTTGGTCTTAACTGGTGTATGTTCTGCGGTAACTTCCTATGGGGTTTGAAGAGTCAAGGCGTCAAATGTACAGGTTGGTATAACAGCTTTGACCCTAGCTTCAAATTATTAAAAGTCACTCCATTTGGGCAGGGGTAGTATACATAAGCATGTACTGTCTTAGCCTGAAATATCTAGGGCTCAGATTCTCCATAATCAATGATTTGATCATTTGAAAGAAAGAAACATTTTTTTTTTAAACCATGGAGAGATAGAATGATTAACCATTACAAAACTAGCAATGGATTACACTATTCAAACCTGACATCCTCAATCTGATGAGAGATATTCATGATTATGATATTGATATTCTAGGCCCCTATATCTGATGCACATATACCAGATTAAAAGAATGAACCGGTAATTGTTTAGTTGATGTCGGGCTTTACTGGAGGGAAGTATCTGACATGTACATGTAACTAAGCAGCAACCATTTTGCATAATCTTCTTTATTTAATTTTTATGAAGGTTACTATTATGAGCTGCCAACATTTGCTACCATGTAATGTATTTTGTAAATACTGATGAAACCATTATTTTAGATACATTTTTTAAAACCCATTACGACTTGTCACCTAATTAAACCTTATATGCATTTCTTAAAACCCATTACCACCTGTCAACTGATGAAACCATTACCTTAGATACATTTCCTAAAACCCATTGCCACCTGTCAACTGATGAAAGCATTGCCTTATATACATTTCTTAAAACCCATTTCCACCTGTCAACAAATGAAACCATTACCTTACATATATATATTTCTTAAACCCATTACCACCTGTCAACAAATGAAACCATTACCTTACATATATATATTTCATAAACCAATTACCACCTGTCATATTTTGCCCCCTTCCAGACTGTGGTCTTAGTACCCACAAGCAATGCTCAAAGAGAGTCCCAAGGGATTGCACACCAGATCTGAGGCTGATCAAGAGAGTCTACAGCGTTGATCTGACCACTCTAGCCCGAGCACATGGCGTCACTACATCACTCGTCATAGAGAGATGTGTGCAGGAAATCGAAAGCAGAGGTAGGTCTAAATTTTGCCCAATTTTGCACACAATTGGGTAGAGATACAGTTTATAGAAATATAACAAGTGGAAAGCCTTGTGTTACATCTGATCTGCTAAAGGGAGTTGAAGGGGACTTTTCTACAGCACAAGAGTAGAAATATGCTGCGAGGTTGAAGCTAGAGCCCTAGTGTCCCACAAACTAAATTTTACAGGGAAAGGTCATTTTCATATGCAGCCACTGTTCTATTGAATGACTTGCCGGAATACCTTAGAAATATAGAAACACATGAAAAGTTCAGAAGCAATTTGAAACAATATTTATTTGATACTTTTTCAAATCTCACTAATGTGAACGCAGTATATCATTTCCACTCCTGTATTCTGTTCTGTTAAGTGCAAAGAGAATTGCAAATATGCCTATGTGTTATGTGCTATACACAAACATTCAGTTATTATTGGAATTACTTTGTTTTGATATATGAGGACAGTGCAGGCGTTGATAATCTTTCACATGTTTCATTCTTGTACCTGAACAGCCATGGTAAAGTTTGCATAAGTTTAATAGATGTATCCTAAACTATTCATTGTAGAAATAAATTAAAGGGATCGTTTAACAATGTTAAATCTGAGATACACGGCCCTGCGTGTCTGTGATATGGTGTAATACTGAAGCCCTAAAAAAAATTGCGCTTCAAAATGATCAAGAAGTGCCTCAAAAAAGTAAAAATCTTTGAGTGACCGGTTTTACCATACTCGTTTTCCCCAATAGACTGTAGTGTTATGAAAACCGTCAGGCGAACGGTTTTCAAAATTTGTGATTCCAATCATAAATATCTTAATAATCAGACAGGCGATCGGCTTGTAAAAGACATGGGGTTCCTGACTGACCTAAAGGTTAATAATTATCATTGCATCATGAGCTAAATCCAGAATTTTTGTTTCAGAATCTGAGACAAAGTTACCGGATCCCTTTAAAACATGCCTTGAACTGGCTATTGGAGAAGGTTTTATTCTATGATGCTGTTTTCTATCGATACAGGTTTGGGGCTAGAAGGCCTCTACAGGATACCAGGCATGCAGGATGATGTGGAGCTCATTAGACAAAGATTTGACAAAGGTAAGAAGCACAAACCAGGGGAATGTTTCACAAAACTTGTCATCAGTGACAAATGACAGTTTTTGTTATAAGCTACTGAAATCCTTGCTTCTGATTGGTTAACAGCAGATTTTTCACTGATTTTGTCATTTGTCATTGAAAAAAAAAGGTTTTGTGAAAAGCCCCCCTGATTAACACTTCTTTACTTAACCAGCTGTTTTATTGCAGTTTTCTCTATTGCTTGTTTTGTCAAGAACAGTACATGTAGCATACACAAAATATATGTTTTCAATGACAATGAAACGGGCATGATTCAAACGAAAAAACAAGAGTACCAAACAATAAAATCTTTTGATAATACCCCAAATTACAGAGGAAACTATAGAGCTCACCATACAGAATAATGTTTGCAGAAAGAGGATAACCCAGACTTTACACAAAGTCTGTGCCTTATTGCTTGTGGGTCAGCCATTCATCCTCAATGGCACAGTACCTCTAGCCATTGTTAACCTACAACCAGCTTAATTACCAATTACACCAATGAGAAGAACTGATACTACACTGACAATAGACCCCACAAATGATTACATTACCTTTAATTACCATGATTCTGTTGATTGTTGGTCAGTATTGGAGTCTTACTGTGACGTTTCTTCCTTTCATAGACGAGACTTTCACTAAAATTCAAACCCGATGCTTGATTTAAACTTTTGTCCAACATTGGGTACAACAAAGGACGTTAGACGGAGGTCTAAGTATTTATTATCCCGTTGACAACTGAATTATCTTATTCCCATGGGCTTAACACAGGGACCACCAGGTTCCTGTAGGCAATGGGTTAAGTTAAACTTGATCTTAGAGCCAGGGTCAGGTTTAACAGAATTAGAACAGTGTGGACCATAAGAGCCAAACAATAAGAGCTAACCTTCTTTTCTGTTTCTTTATAGATGGTATGGTAGCACGTATTGGATCCAAGGATTTTCCTGACACCAATGCTATCTCAGGAGCTATGAAGCTTTATCTCAGGGAGTTACCTATTCCATTGGTGCCCTTCAAGATGTACCATGCATTTGTGGAAGCTACCAGTAAGTAATTTAACTAAGATCAATCCTATGAAGCTTAAGGAATCCTCTGTAAGATAGAACGGGCAAAAGTTGTACCAGAGACTTTTCTTTCAATAAAGGAAGATATTAGTCCCGGTGCCTCTTTTTGGAGTGATGTGTTCATTAGCATCAGAAAAATTGATTATGTTTGATAAATGTATGAAAATTTATCAGTGATGACCAAGGATTGTGGGAGATTACTTTTAGAGGGGAACATAAATAACCCTCATTTGTTTCGGCAATGCATATTTCTGTGGCCACAACAAGGAATAGCTTTTACAGATAGGGATGATAAATCTATACCTTCAAAAAGAGAAACAAATTGTGTTAATCCTTAGTATTTGTAAAGTCTAAGGGTCAAAAATTCAATTCGTATAAATATAAATGGTCTTTATTTCAAATATATCATGATGCAGGAAATATGTACAATTTGATGTGCAATACATCAGCATTGCATTTTATCTATATGTATTTTTTCTCTTGACAGAAAAAACAAATATCCATGAGAAAATAGAAGAATTCTGTGTTGCCTTAGATGAGCTGTACCAAACATTCCCTGCCCACTACCATACACTTAAACTACTCATGGCTCATCTCGTCAGGTAAGTCTACATATTTTTTATTTTTCCCTCTTCTAACTTCTCGTTCTTAGTATCTTTGCAGTCTGTCAGCTGATTTGATTTTGTTGTGTTCATTCTCTTTTATTGATTTCTATTTCACATTTTATTTGTTTAATGCTTTGTCTTTATTTTGTATTTCTTCCTTCTTGTTCTCCATTTTCCCTTTCTCATTCTTCCTTCTCATACTACTTGTTTTCTTCCATGTTACTACATTTTGAATTTTGTACAAATATATGTTTGATATAGTCATTATGTCTAAGACAAGCCAAGTTTATCTCTATTTGAATACTGCAGCCATTCTGAAGTGCTGCACTAAATAATCTAGGTATCTTTTAAGTTTCCTCTGTTCAAAACATTGGATTTTTTTCTTCTTCGAGTATTTGATGTTTTTACAGGTAGATTTGTCAAAAATGTGTACCGGTAGTTTGAATGTAAGAATAAATATCAATGCAATCTCAGTAAATCTCTCCTCCTTTCAATTTTTCAGAGTTGTTCAGTTACAAGAAGTGAACAAGATGAGCATAGAGAACCTTGGTATAGTGTTTGGACCGACCCTGATGAGACCGCCCTCTAACCAACCTGTCATTGACGACCTCTACATGATTCACTTCCAGAAGAAGAGTGTAGAGATCATGATCGAGGAGTTTGAAACACTCTTCCAAAAGTAAATGATGATCCCGATGACGATGCCCATGTGGAAAGCAACTTCTTCATCATCGGAAATAATCAAAACAAAGATTGGTCTTACATGTAGCGCAACTTTTCTTATAGAATGATCTATATTCTATCAACCCTAAACAAGGTTGTTCTTTCCATTCAAGTGAAAGGTCAATGACCTTAGAACAGTTTAGGGTAACTCTGAAGGCCCTTTGGTACACAAAGCTGATGATGTAGCTAGGCATTGTGTCCAAACCATTCACTAGATTGATTCTAGAATATTGAAATCATTGTGAGATGACTTATTTGGTATGCCCATGACTGATCTTGCGGCAATTACAAGACAAATAACGATGAAACACATCTGCCAAGCGGTAGATTTATATGATGTTTCTTTAGCTGTACTTAATATATGTAGGTTCACAAATGTAGGTCACATTAGATGCACTGAGATGCCCACCTAGTAAAAGAATCGTTTCTTGTGTGCAAAGACAAACAAAATATTGCAGCTTTATGCCAGTGTGAAAAAATGTTATTGTGGCAAAGGCAATTTATGATTTAAAATATCGAGTGTGAGAAGATGTTTCCCTTTTCATATATCAAACCAAGGAATATATCTGAATGAATGTCATAATCACTCAATACTTAATGCAACAAATGACCCTCTTCGGATGTCCTTGTCGTATACCTATACATCAATGGAGTGTTACATAAACTGAATTGCATCTCATGATAAGGTCAACTCCATTGCAGCCAGCAGGGGTGTTTCTACTCTATTTTAATCTATTGGTTTTGAGGTTCAATCTTGAAATCTATGCAATCCCGCTGCTTCATAACTCAGAGATATGTGCTTCCTTTATTGTTGGATATACATATGATCATGGATTCATCTAAATCTTTATTTTGAGAAAAAGAATCTGCTCTGTTTTTAAGCCATAGAATTGATTGTGTCACATTTATGAGCTACTTTGAAATGAATGTCATCAAATTTCTTAAATCACACTATGTGATAATTGCAAAATTGTTGTTTCATCGTAAAGAAATATTTTGCCAAATTGAATTGAAAATATCAAATTGTTTATCTCAGCTTTGTTTTTAGTGAAGTTTATAGTCTTCAAGCTTCTAGTTCCTCATTCCAAATTTTTGTCTATCTTTTTCCAATGATTTTCTACCTTTAATGTCTTTTTTAAAAACCTTTCTTTAGATGCTTCATTGGACGAACTCCGCCACTATATTTCTGTGGTTATTTTTTAATACTCTTAGTGCATTCTGATATCTTTGTTTTGTTTTCTTTAGCATTCTTCATTTACATGCATGTGAATGAGATACCTATGGGAATCGTGCAAGAGATTTGATTCTATATCAAGAATTAGGACACGAACAGTACCATGCTCTAGGAATAGAATCAAATCAAACATAGATTTATGTCATTACCGTAGTCAGAAATAGACGGCGTACCGTCTTGAAAGTTGTTTGTCATGTGCAAATCTCATCATTTATGTTGACATCTCTGTTTTCCTCCGATAATATTACTCTTTTTTTATTTCAAAACACAAAGACGTTTCTTTCATTTTCAAGAACACGAATCCAAAAAAGTGCTAAATGAATGTTCTCAAATTCCTGTAAACTTTGGTATGACCGTTTTGATACTGCTTTTCTTGTCGTCCATTTTCCTTCCTAACAAAAAAATGTAATAAAGGGGAATACATTTGAATAATTCCTTGTCAGCAAGGAGAAGATCTTGGTCTCTGTCTGTGAACATAAAGGCCCAAATTCACGAAGGAGGTTTAGATTTAACCCATGGTTTAAACCCTCATCTACATGACCCATGGTTTAAGATTAGCACAAATTTAGCGTACCAGCCGTACCTTACGTCTAATATTGGACCACTGACTGTTTCACGCTTATTTTGTTTTAATTTTAGACCATGGGTTATGTAAATGAAGATTTAAACCATGGATTAAATTTATACCTCCTTTGGGAATTTGGACCATGGTGTTTAACAATAGAGACAATACCAATCTGGCCCTCAACCATGGTTGCTTACATATGTTCAAAAGTAAGGTGCTTTACAAGTTGGTCTAAATATTGTACAAACTTGGAAGTCAAGAAGAGAGTGTTGAGATTTAAAACATTTTGCCTCACAATTGTTGTCCATGTGGTGGACTTATCTCTTTCTTTCTTTTGGGGATAGAAACATTAAAGGGATCGTTTAACAATGTTAAATCTGAGATATACGACCCTACGTGTTATCAGTGTCTGTGATATGGTGAAATAATGAAGCCCTAAAAAAATCACGCTTCAAAATGATCAAAAAGTGCCTCAAAAAATAAAAATCTTTGAGTGACCGGTTTTACCATACTCGTTTTCCCCAATAGACTGTAGTGCAATGAAAACCGTCAGGCGAACGGTTTTCAAAATGTGTAATTCCAATCATAAATATTTTGATAATCAGACAGGCGATCGGCTTGCAAAATTCATGGGGTTNAAACATTTTGCCTCACAATTGTTGTCCATGTGGTAGACTTATCTCTTTCTTTCTTTTTGCGATAGAAACATTAAGAATGTGTAATCTCATTATGTATTTTTTAATTTTTTTAATTTTTTTGATGGACACAAAAGAAAGAGAAATCTTCCAAAAACTAAAGAGATGTGAATTTCCATTCTGTATGAAAAGAATGGAGTCAGATGTTGATATATGAATGTGTATGTATAATTGTTATTTTTGGTATATAATATATAAATATAAAAATGAAATATATATATATTTAGAAGAGACTGCACATCAAGTGGCAGTATATAAAGATAAGAGCAAGGTAATTTTTTTACATCAGTGTTCTTCAATGCAATGTTGCAAAAGTTTGTCTTTGTAAAGATGAAAGTGCTTGTATGCTGTTATTTAATATACTGTATGTCTGTGATATGTATATGATTCTCGTCACTGAAGTTGAAGATCCTATTTGGAAAGTAAGAACATTGCCAGAAGGCATTTATCAAACTATGTACCGGTATGTATGATATGTTATAGACTAATTTCAAGTAATATAACATGTTTCTGTTGATATTGTTTGCACTTCTATGTCTTGCCACTGTATTTAAAGCAAGTAATATCTCACCACCTCTTTGTTTAGATTATGTATTATTTGGTGGACAAGTATTAAGGAAATCCACGCCATGGGCAAATGTGTAGTAATGTTTTAATACACAATCAATGAAAACTATAATCACTCAATATATAAAGGATTATAGATCACAATAGATTTTTGTTTTCTCTGGTTAATCATTCATTTCAGAAGCATCTTTATTACACTTTGTGTGCATGGGATAGATTGCATATGTAAATTGGCTTCGAAGATCACCCATACTTTTGTAAAGAAAAGTTCTTGAAATAAAAGAAAAGTCAATAGAAGATCAATTCTCAGTGATTAAAACAAGAGACTTGAGATTAATGTGTTCTTTATCATATGAGCTACTTAATTGATGTCTTTCCTATAATGTGTATTTATGATAAGTGTTAGTGTAAAATGAATATCCTTGTAATGCATTTAATGTTATTTGAAGTTCCGTTGATTAATATTAATTTCTTCTTTCTAAACTGAAGCATGTAAAATTTACCTCATTTCTTATTGAAAACAAGGTGTGTTCTTTGTTTTATTGCACACTTAGAAAAAGCATTATTTTTCGACATTTTCCAAGATTTGTGCTAAGATATATGTTATGTTTTAACCATGATGTAATTCTGGGCACCGTCCACCGATATGCTTATGTTAAAGCATACATGTGTGACTGTCTAGTAGTATGTTTTTTTTTTTTTAATGACTGTGTGAAACTTTCCAGCACATTTTGAGATGTACATGTATGGTCGTTGCAAAGTTTTTTGATGTACCAATTTCCCAAGACCATAAATACCCAAGTAAGTCGCTAACCTGAATGCTATTTAAGTGATATGTTGTCAGTTATTATTTTCCAAACACCTTGTTGTTTTTTCTGTTGTTTTTTGTCATTCAAATTTACTCCTCAAATTTCTTCCATGGTAAAATGACAAAACAAGTGCTCTTTTCTCTACTATGAACAGTGAATTATTCCTACTAAAACAATCTAACCAATATTTTTTTTTGTCCTGTAAACATGTATGAACTCATTGGACTGAATGTCTCTTTTTATTTCAAACACCGTCCGTATATGATATGCACTTCTGTAGAATTAACGGTGACTGCGGCATTTTTAGTTTTCACAAATTTTTTATATGGCTTTCTTATGGCTGTAATGCACATGGGACAAACGAGATCATTTGTACATTTAGAATGGTTGTAGAAAAAAAAGAGTAGGCTTTGACAAAAAAAATGATCAATATTCTCATGTCCTCATGGCATGAAATAAATGTGATGTATCAAATAATTATTATATACTTTGTTTCTTTCTTCTGTGTTTATGTCATGATGAATAGTTTTTAAAAGTTCTAATGAACGTGAAGATGAGAGTAACAGATCAGGGAAAGTTTACATTTCATTTCTATTCTGAAGGTAACTCGCTTCAGAGAGTCCATGAATTGAATAATGATAGAAGATTTATAATACAAACAAAAGTCAGTAACAAAATATAACAAAGCTAAAACATGAAAAACAAACAAATCAATTTATTAAAAAAAGGAAAACATATCAGGCATGAGTTACATATAGAAATAAGAAAAAAAGAAAAGAAATTAAACATTAGTTATCATGATGTACATAAAAATACAAATTAACAATGATAACTCAAAGGAAATAATTAACAGAACTTAATTTTTTGTTTTCATCGATTTTTTTTCTCTTGCTCATAAAGAAAAATGTACATAATTTATGACATTGTATACAAAACGATAAAAAAATCTTCAAATAGAAAAATAGTACATAATTTATACAGATGAAAAATATTCACATAAACAAAATTGTATTTTCACATTTTAAACAAATCGCTAATAAAGTATGTAATATTTCCTCGACCAGTTTTCGTATAAATTATTTCTTTTCTTTTCCACAATATTTGTTTTTCCTCTTAAATTTCCTTCAGAGAAAAAAAGAAGGGTTATGATTTAAAAAAAGATAATGATTAAAATAAAAAGAGAAATAGAGAAAACCTACTACCCCCCGCTCCACACAACACTTAAACACATAACAAGTACAACATTATACAAAACACACACCAACATAGAAAGAACAAACAAACAAAAAAGAGAACAAAAAGCAAGAGTAGAGAAGAGAGGAGGGTCTTGAAGTTGTATATTGAGGACAATTAAAAACAGAAAACATTTATTCTAAACTTTCTAAGGCTTCCCATTTCCTTAAATGAATTGAAAGGGTGTCTCTTTCCAATGAAAGTTTTTTCTCTTCATTTCTATTTTCCAATAAT